>JBCAUA010747034.1:0-15046 GCA_038406235.1 Peronia verruculata | reverse complement strand
AAGAAGATTCCAAAAGGATAATCACAGCATCAGTTGAGCCCCCCCCCCCCCCCCCGGGGTTTATAAGTAGGTTCTCTGATCCCACCTGCAGGCGGTATAAGCCTGCCATTGGTGGGGTGTCTCCCATGGAGTGCCATCCTCGGCATTCCAGGGGAGACATCTCTTCCGTTTCTCCGTGCCTCTGTCTTCTGTCCCGCTTTCTTTCCTCTCTTCTTCTTGACGTGTAAACGTGTCTTACCGTGTTTGACAGTATAGCCGTAATCGTGCTGATGTATGGTTAAACCCCAACACAAACAACAAACAAACAATCATCAGTTAACCAAAAACAGAAACACGAGGTGGATGAGAGCGATCCTGATAGTGCATCATAATAGTGAAAAGCCCTAAAGTTAAAGCATTATTATTATACTTTTATACGTTTTTATGGGTCTCGATTACTATCATACACTGCTTCCTTGTGCAATGGACAGAACAATTATTTAAGAAAGGCGGAGACTAATAGTTCATATTCGACGAAGCACAGATCTGGAATCCCCGGAAGAGTGTTTGTACCCCCTTCTGAAAATAAACACCACGAAATCCCTCAACACTAGTGTTGAACGCAAAACTTTGCGGGGAAAAAAAAACAAAACGCGAGGCCGGAAGTATGTCATACTTTTTCTTACGTCATTAAATCATTAAGACTACTCATTACCACTATCATTTGGAGGTCATCTAGGTTCAGTAGGCTCACAGTCAAGAGTTTCAGTGAGACATTTCCTCCACACCGTAACAGGGTCAAACCAAAAAAATGAGTCAAATTTGTGAATAATTGGAGTGTTTGTACCCCCTTGTAGACGCCGGTATTTCCAACCTTTTGCTTGGTCAGAACAGATCTATTAAGTAAAATTTGTACTTACACAGACTTCTGTTGATCGTTTCGCATCTTCCTCTCAAGCTCAGCTTGGAGCAGTTTTACTTTTTCACGCTGCCGCTCTTCCTCTGCTGCCTTTCTTCTTTTCTCTTCCTCCTCTTTTTCTTTTCTGATGACTTCCCGACGACTGGTCAGAGCTTTCATTAAAATCTTATTATGCTCCAGCTTGAGGAAAACCTAGCCACGGGCAAAGTAATACGTCAAATTATGTTGTCACTGAAATAAGGGTGTCACTTTGAATAGGTCGTTCACTAGTAATGTTTCATTACATAATAAAGCGCTAATTGGGCATGGGTTTATTTCATCTTGACATAGTAAATGGCTAAATGTAACAAGGTGAGCATGCGTATAAAGGCCCCTCACGTCATAAGTAGGCCTCAATTTGTTAATTAGCATCGTCACTTTCCGATAAAAAAAAAAATGATCACATATATAAAATGCCCTTTAAACTGAAACGCATTTCAGAAAAAAAAAAAAAAAAACATGAAATACACGTCGCTTCAGAAAAAGACTGTCAGAATCCGTTTAGAATTGTCTAACATAATTCTTATTCTCGCCCTCCCTATCTCTCTGTTCCCTCTCTCTCTCTCATTTTATCTCTTTCTCCCTTTCTTTCTCTCTGTCACTCTCTCTCTCTGTTTATTCCTCCCTCCCTCGTTCTGTCGTTCCTTTCTTCCATCTCTCCCTCACTACGTTTTCCTTTCATTGAACCTCATGTGTCGAGCCATATTACCATTATAAATCTATACCATTAGGCCGAGCCTCTTTAAATGGATTCAGATTGGATCGGCTCACATCCGTGTGACCATCGGATGATTTTCTACACTAATGATCCATCATAATATTATTTTGTGTGGAGAGAAACATAAGCCATTGTTCTCTTGAATTTGGACTCTGGGTGAATAAATGCACGCAATCTCATTGTACAATGATCTCGCAAAGCAAAACTGTGACTGCAGAATGAGGTGATAATCTCTTTAGTAATTACATAATCAGTTCAATGAAATATGCTAGGTATACACAGGCATAATTGAACTGATATTCTGAGCAAGTTAACAAACATAACTGTAACTGCGGATCTATTTGTAGTATAGAAACACCATAGAGCACAGACCTGATCCCAGTAGTCGCCCCATCTTTTGTGAGATAATAATCGGGCTTACAAAATAAGAAAATGAACGCTTAGTAGTTCAGTAGTTAGATCACTCACCTTGTCATGACCAATAGCGAATCCCCTCTGACTACAGTGTTGAAGGATCATCTCTGCTTCTTGTCGAGAACCAGACAAGCTCTGGGTATTTTCAAAGCAAATGTCGCGGAAGCTGTGGATTAAATATAACAGAATCAGGCTGATATTTTTGTATGCATGTTTTTCTCATTCATTCCTTTAAGCTGCTAGATTAAAGAGTGTAAAGCTGATAAGCTCATTTTTCATAGCCGGTAGTACACGACTCGTATACGTATACCACAATCCCCAAAATCCATTTGGCGTTGCTCAACTTTCACATGCTTTAGATAAGACTTGGTTGCTTATTGTGCTTTCAGCAAAGTCTATAAGTGTTTAAAAAGCAATTTATAAATTGACACAGGCCTACAATTGCTGAATTTTCGAATATTAATTGTACGCTTCCTTTGTTTTCTCTGAGTATGATATTTGATCCAATATATTGTTTTTGCAATATCTTAGCGCTTCTTGTCCACTTCATGCAAACGACTACAATGTTAATTTACATTTCCACGAATTCCTCAAATGGCATCCTGACTGGGAAACCGTCCCTTCTGATCTTGGCAATCTCCAATAGTCCATTGTAGCGTAGCTGAGCAGCCACTAATGTGTCGTCAAATTGGCCTGGTCTTGACTGATCGTTAGGACGAACACATCTGAATAAATGGGTGGCAAAATAGAAAAGAAAAAAAAAAAGAAGAAAATAAGCAGGGTAATGTGAACCAAAACTCGACACAAAATAGTCGCTTAGAAAGTATACAGACTTCCGATTTAAGCACGGCAATAGGCCTACATCGTGAGCTGACAAGGATCTAACCGTTTTTAGAACTTTACACACCTGAACAATCAGTCTGATACAAAAATAGACAGTACCACCTGTCTTATTAACCCAGAACAAATCAGCATCTTTAAATTGACTCAAATATGCTTTATCGTTTCTATATGCAGAAACTCTCATGTGCCCGATGATTGTTTCGTTGATTCGATAGTCAGAGAATAATAAAATCGTAAACCTATTTGATTCGAAATTATATGAAGAATAAAAAGATAAACCGCTCCTGAGTTCGTCATTTGGCAATTCCGTCATTTACTTAAATGATATCTATCTCATACTATGGCTCAAGCAACATTATATGCTCTGTAGAAAAGTGACTGTTCAAACCAAAAGGACTATTTTCAAAATATTAAAGATGCATACAAAATAGTGAAATTAAAAAGATGAATTTTCAAGCTACAGTGAATACTTATCAGATAGCAGAATTATTTTATTTTCACCCACCTAAATTCTACATACATTTTATCTGATATAGCTAAGAATGCATTTGCCTGAATCAGAGATAATACTTAAAATGATATAATTAGTGTTTTAGTTGTCACAAATGAGTGTTTTAGTTGTGTGTCGTCAGTCATTATTCTCCTCCTATGAGTCCTTCTGATGGCAGTCTCGTAATACAACTGGGAAGACAACATATCGTGAAAAGTACTGTCAAACCTCACCGAACAAACCAAGGGTCGCTGTTTTCTAGTTTCTGAATGAGTTCACCCAGGGATTTCTGAAAAAACAAACAAACTCACATTTAGTTTTAATTATATAGAAGCACTAGACAAGATAAATAACATGATGCAGTAAAGCAGATTTTTTTTTCTACCAACGATAGCTGCGTATTCCATTTTTCATCTTCGAATTTTGCAGGGTGTCAGTAAATACTGGACATAAATGTAAAATGCGTATTTTCCATAAAAACAAGAATAAAAGACATTTATTTAATGAGAATATGAGTACTTAAGACCCTCAATACGATTTCCATCATTTATGACCCAACATTCAATGCCTTTGCAAAATTCACATAAACTCCATGAATTAACTCCATAAAAATGTGACAGCCAGTGATGTTTCTCGTGTGACCAGAGTTGACGGACACCCTGTACACTGAATCTTAAAGACATGACCTGAAAAACGAAATCAAAGTGTGGAGTTCCATAGGTAAAGTTTCTTGCACTCTTGCACTACAGGAGAGGCAGTAGTTGGTTGTTTTACCCAAACTTACCCGGAAGTATTGTGACACATAGGCCTTGCCTTGTCCCGAGAGAGCAGTGTCTTTGGTCTGTCCTCTCTGTTCCCTGGTATAGTATTAAGATCAGTTCATTGTACTCCTAATGGTTTTTTAAAGTAAGAAAGCGATGCTAAGAATTAAGACTGTTATTTTAATCTCTTTGAAAGCATATTGTGAATAATATTGGATGTTTTCATCTTATTTGCTAAACTGCTGGCCCTAGCGCTACCCCCCCCCCCTTTTTTTTTTTTTAGTTTAGTTTCCTTTGCCTGAAAGATCTTCAAAGGAAAGACAAAAAGATGAGTGGATAGGAAAAAGTGTCATAGCATGGATTTAAATAGCTGCTTATCCAGATAAATCTGACATGTGGACAGAGAAGGAGCGAGAGAGAGAGAGAGAGAGAGACAAAGAGAGACACACTTGTCGTTGGCCAAAAACATCTTGCCGGCACTTAAAAGCAAAAACAAACAAACAAACACACAAACAACGAAAGAAACGGCTTCATTTTGGATCTGCACTACAAACACAGTAATGTTTGCCATCGATTATAATCACTGAGATGCAGTCATTGTTGGTAATGTAAGAACTACATGTAATCATAGATACCGAAATGCTGATGGTGTTTCAGAAATGTTGTCACTGTCGCTAGTTCCAGGGCCGGATGGTGGCATGGAGTATAACTGAGGCCTCATCTTGCGGATGCCGAAGGATCTTTGTCGAAAACATTAAATATGTATTTATTGATATAATAATATTAGTAAGCCCCCCCCCTTCTTTTTTTAAAAACTGATATTTGAAAGAAAAGAAGAAGGAGACTGGGCATTGTTTCTAAATAAAGTAGGTTACTGTATTTGTCCTCCCCTTTGATTGAAAATTTGAATAATTTTGATTAATCTAGAATGATTTGTTCTTTCTTCTGGATATGTTTTTATTTCTGTCTTCATCAGACAAATGAAAACATTGTGGACAACCTTTCCTATGTGTTAAGGAACCTATTTGTTTCCTTAGGAGCCAAGAGTTGTTTCCCGTTGAAAAACATAAATTATCACAATAACCATTTAATTTTTTCACACAGGTCCCATTGGACCTTCTTGTTTCCCTTCGCAGCCAGGAGTTGTTTCCTTTGAAAAGTGTAAATAAGATGATGATTATTATTAACATAACATTGTTATCCCATTTAAATCCTATAACATTTAAATGGGATAACAATTTCTAAAGTCATTCTTACCTAGAATATGAGCCTGTTGCGTGGCCTTTGGTAGCAAAAAGCAACTTGATCATTTCACTTTTACTGTCCAACATAACCTCTATGATGTCAGTACTTAAGCTGTCTCTGTTTCTTTCTAGCATACCCCGGGAGTCGTACTGCACCTGGAATACAATGCTTAAGATTATATTCAATACTTGTCATGTCGCTGGAATTTCTCATATTACAATTTGTCACACATTTATGGAACCTTGTATTTGGCTACCATGTATGGTCTGCCATAATCTGTGAATCACGGAAATAGACAATCGGTCAAATGGTCTTGAAACATAATGCCCAAAAAACAATAAATAGAAGCTTAATGCTATGAAGTGCATAAATATGTGATAAACAGCTGTCGATAATCTCCTAAGAGAGCATTTTCATTTGATAACTAGGAGTTATATATATATATATATATATATATATATATTTGCATATTAAGTCAGCTCTGCATGGCAGGCAAGAAGATTAATTTACCTGCCCGGCATAGTGGACAATGGTGAAAGCATGTGGATTTCCTCTGGCTGGCAAGTATTCCTGACAGTTGGCAAACAGAGCGTCCATCTTAGTCACCAGTGATTGGTCAGTGGCTTGGGGAAAGTTGGATTCCTCGTCCAGCACATAGAATAGCCCCTGGGGCTTCTGATTATAGAGAAGGAGGTATCTAGCAAAATCTGTTTTAATAAATACTAAATTAACAGTTATTCTGTTACATGTACAGCATTTAGGTTTATTTTTATTAACCCTCTACAACCCAGTTGTCACATATGATATACAGTTTGTAGTGGTTTCAAAAGGCTGAGAGCTAAGAGCATATTGAATATTTAAGATGAGAAAACAATGCTGAAGCAGAGATTTACAATGCAGACCGGTGTTCAGCCAGTATGAATGCTCCTATATTGGAATGAGAGATGTAACAATCACTAAAATTTTATTTTGAAACTGTCCCAAGTCATAAAGGACTAATAGGCTACTTTACACGTTAAAATCACAGAAATATTACATGATTGAAAAGATCCCCTTGCTTTACCGTAAAATTCATTGCCCATTATACCTTTGCTCTGACTGATTCATTTTCATATTCCTTCTTATTTTTTTAATTTTTGTGTCCTCAAATCCATCTCATTGATTCGAAAGGTGGTTATGGTACCTGTCTTCTATGTACCTGGGTGCACTTTTCCTATTTGTCATCTATCATTCTAAGAGTGTTCAGGAAATATAAATATTGCATACCTTAAAGAACAAATCAATGAGAGTCTGGTTGTCCTTGTACTGTATCAGATCAGCGGCAATGCCTTCCGCCTTCAGATCGACCCGCTCCAAAGTGAAGATATGGTGGTATAGATATTGGTGCAAGCGCTCGTTGGCTGTATTGATACACAGTTGGTCAAAACAGTTCTTTTGAAGACGTTCGAAGCCAGCAAAGTCCAGTACTGACAATGTTTTCACATCAGATACCGGAGACCTGATACATGGTAGAAATGTGCAATGTGCAAGAACACAAAATAAAAGGAGACACATTGTTATTTAAAATCAATACGTAATTCCTGTGTCAGTGAGGCAATCACGTTTATTCCAAGTAAAATATACTGACGGACTTTAAAAACGCAACACTTGAAAATGAGTCTACCGACGGACTTTAAAAACGCAACACTTGATCTATATATCAGGTGTTGCGTTTTTAAAGTCCGTCAGAATAGATATGAAGTTGGATATTAATGAAGGTCAAAGAAAACACCAAACAAAAAAAAAGAGTTTAAAAAAAAAAACAATTAGGCCTACAAGATGAAATTAGCGGACTATGACTATTTGTCAATAAACAATTCTAGAAACATGATATAAAGTTTGAAAAATGTAAAACACCGCAATGTTCTATGTGAAAAATAACATTATGCTGAATGTTATGAATCAGGCCCACTACTGAACTTACGTGTCCACCCCTGTTTGTTGCAGGTGTACATTAATCTGACCAACAATCCAGCCAAAGAGACGGGAATATAGAGCTTTGGCCAAGGCGTCTCTTCCATCCTCTGCTTGATGTTGTTTCTTCAGCGATTTCACTGTCTCTCCTGAATGCGAGAAATTACAAATTCTTTATTATATGTATTCCTTATTTGACAGCGAAACAAATGCTACCAAGGACACCTTGGACTACATGCAACACATTTTCTTTTTGTTGGTGGTGATATGCGCCATGGTCTATTTATGACAGTTACTAACTCTACGAAAAATCCACCCAATAACTGCGACAGCAATAGATGATATTTACTATATAGCGCGCATTTATGTACTTCACAGGCTCTAAACGTTAACAATTTTACGTTTTCCCCTTCCTGGTCCAATTAAGAGCTCAGAACGTTCTCAATTTAACAACAGCGTTCTGTACATGTTAATCGGGTTCCTATTTTACCCTAGATCAAGTTAACGAAAGTGTGAAATTGTTTATCCCGGGAACAAAATGCCAGGTCCCGTTAGGATTCGAACTCATAGGCTTTTGAGATCAATTACGACGCCCTAACCTTTGGGTCACCAGCACCATCACTACTGTGTTACAGACATGGAGAACAAAATCGTGCAGCTCTTACCTCGTACAACCATTGTATTTGACACCAACGCACCTCGGAGTTGCAAATCACCCACACCCAACAAGTTGGCCGCTGGGAAGAGAATTCAAAACACATACAGCAGTTCAACAGCCTAATGATTCACAGATTACAGTGATCAAAACACTTTTTAGTGTTTTCTTATTTTTTTACTACGGTCAAGGACCAGCTGAGATAACCACCACGACAGGAAGTTGGAAAACTTACCAAAACCGTAACCGTAATGATTTATACTGCCGATGAAGCGAAAATAGGAGCAGCCCGCACCGAATTGCAGTTTTTCATGATTCCTTAATAGCGATCGTCTTTCTTTTTCCTTTCTATTTCAAACAGCTTCTCTCCCACTCAGGTTTTACGCTACTAAAAATCGTGTACTTTGAAGACGTAAATCCGTTACTTTTCTTTCTCTGAATAAGGAAATGTTTTGATTCCATGACCGCAACGATCACGAGTTCTAGATTTTAAGATTGGGATCACAATTATTTTAGATGTCCAGATTTACATAATTACAAAATGGTGGGAAATGCTGATGAGCACAGTGCGGGAGAGTTCTCGATGTATTATAAATACTGCGCACAAAATTACTGTTTCATACCAGTTTCCAAGGTTTCCGTCTCGACTATCGTAACTCCGTCTGTGTCTTCCGATACATCTGTAAACACGATATTTGTCAGGTGCAATATGGCTGACAACACTGTGAAAATACTTGATCTGTCCTGTAGAATACAAAATAAAAGAGATTTTAAAAAAGGGGGTGGGGGTGGGGGGGGGGGGAATAAATACCTAACATCTGTAAATTCTGAGACACAGGATTGCCTTTTGTTTCCTTTTTTTTCACATTATATTGTGTAAAGTTCTGGGTACATTGTCTCCAGAAAAAAAGCATGTCTGTAAAATTGAATGTGACTTGTTAGAAGAATAGAGAAAAGAGAAGAGATACACAGTAAAAAAAAATAGCTCATATGTGATAATCACTTTTGATATCGACTTTAAAATGGTGTGACTAAACACACACACATACATACATACACACACATAGACATACACATACAATATACTTCAGAAATAAAAGTTAATATAATAAAATTGGAAATGGATTACTTACCGACTCATCAAATCCAACAACTGCCATAAGCTCGATCAAATCCTGGAAAATTTGTTTCATCTCAATAAAAGATCTGCGTGAAAATGGAGGGGCTCTACCGTGGCGAAGAATCCTGTGAAAGGTGTGAAACGCATGTTAAAGGAATAATTCAAACAGCATTGCAGAGCAAGTCAACTTTGTTGGTTAGGTAATGGTTAGATAATATGTACCACTAGTTTCACTGTCCCCTAAGCATTTCTGTAGTTATGACTGCAGTCTATTTGCTCAGATCATTTAAATACAAAACGTTATATTGGACTTCAAAAAATATGACAAACATATGAACAGATCTACAGACCGACAGACAGACAGACAGACCATAGAGGCAAATAGCCAAAAAGCAAGCTAGCAGGGAGGCAGGAACACAGAAACAGATAAAACAAACAGACAAAAAGACAGACAGGTAGGCAGGCAAGGAGGAAGAAAAACAGACAGAAGGAAGAAACTGAATGGGAAATGAGAACCTGTAGTCCCCGACATTAGTCAAGTTGTAGTATATCCTCTGCTCCTTGGTGAGTCCAGCAAACATGTAGTAGAAGATATGAAAGTTTCTCTCGCCTCTACCATGGCTGACCACTCGAGATTTCTCCAGCAGATAATCTCTTATCTTGGCTGTCAAAATTATTTTAAAAAATGACAGAGAGAAAGGGAAGGAAGGATGGATGGATGGATGGATGGATGGGTGGATGGAAGGATGGATGGATGGATGGATGGATGAATGAATGGATGGGTGGATGGATGGATGGATGGATGGATGGATGGATGGATGGATTCATGCATGCATGTCAGTTCACTTTTTAAAACCTTTTGAGCCAATCCTTAACAACGGAAGTTCGCTAACATATTATTCAATAAACTGTCTATCTATTTACCTCGTCTGAGATGACCATCTCCATCAATGTGCAGCTCTATTAACTTGCCAAACCGGCTGGAGTTTGCATTCATAGGTGTCACGGCGTTCCCGAAAGATTCCAGCAAAGGGTTAACTCGAGTGATCTTCTCGTGCAAGACGTTAGTGCTGCTAGAGCTACACAGTAGGGAGACGTGGTTGAGGAAATATTTGGTGGACTCTGTCTTGCCTGTGCCCGATTCCCCACCAACCAGGACGCATTGGTTCCTCCTGGAGGAGAGCAGTCGCCGGAGGCTTTGCTGAGCGATCCAGAATATATGAGGCTTCTCAAAAGACTGGTTCTTTGAACTTTGAAGTCCATAGTGTTGATGATGCTGTAAGTGAGAAAGCACGTTCCTGTGTTATGCTATGGGCAACATATTCTCTTTTTATTTCAAGATGTCTAAAAATACATTAATAACATTTTCAACCACGAGTGAAGTATGTGATCTCTGCAATTTGCAGCTGGGCACAATAAATAAAACAAAACTAATTATAACAATAATGAAAGTTATTTTTTTAAATAGCATTTCGACACTGAAAGCCCTAAGTACAAACTTACATATAGAGTATCATCACCGCGTTGGATACAATATAGCCGGAATCGTGCTGATGTGTCGTCAAGGCCCAACATAAACAAACAAACAAATCAAACATAGAATATGTGTCAATACAGACAGGACAAACACCAAAACACATATACAATCAAGAATAGTATATAAACATGGTCAGAGATACATTTCTGCTTCAGAACCGTCAAATTTTGCTCAGAGTAAACTTTCTTGTTATACATTTTTTTTATGTTGGTATAAATCATATCTATGCATACTGGACCTCTATACTGATCTGTTACGTATTCCTCGAAGTTTACTCCGGACGTTAAGTAGGAATTACAATTGTTTGTTTACCTGCCTGAGGTATGATCCGTCTTACCTGTTCTCCATAAATGTCTAGAATCTTGTTTGGATTGACTGCCACAAGGACGTCACCGAGAAAAGTCTGTCAAAGGTTAGGTAAAGAACTGGCAAATTACCCTGTAGGCAAGCATAGATCTTTATCATTGTGTCATATCTTATATCGTTCTACAGTTTCATAATACTGGAAATGGAGAAAAGGGAGGATAGCGGGGGAAAAAGAAAAAGGTACATAACAAACAGTGGTAGCGTTAATATCAAAGAATAATCGAACACTAGATTATATAGCTTAGGGAAAGCATGCAAATAAAATGATTTTAAATGAAATTATAATATAATGATAAATTAAAGATTCTTAAAAAGGAGTGATGAAGAGAAGATTTGATAGAGTAATCACTTACATAACACTCATCTTTGTAATAGCGCTCTCTGAGATTCTGTAATATAGCTGTTTCATCTAACACTCTGAGGCGACTCAAATCATCCTCTGTGGTCATACTGTAGTCTGTCCCTGATTAAAAAAGAAAGAATAAACTCCTGGTTTGCACGATATGGGCTATGTTTTGATGCAAAGAATTAAATTTTCCATCTAAAATAGATTCAGATGTTTGAAATTCGTGTGTTGTACCTTGAAGCTGTTGTTGAGTTACCCTTTATCTTTTTGTCATTTCAAAACTGATGCTCGAGGTAATAGTTGAATTTCCCTGTTCTCTAGGTATCTGGAATATTTACTGTCGTTTTTTTTTTTTTTCAAATGGTTCTTCCGTCAATTGTGCTACTGAAATCAAAGCAAAGTTGTTGTTGTCGTCATAGTTGTTTGTTCAAATATCAGGATATCACAATGTATTTTTACATTACAGCTCATTTAAAGTGCAAGATACGAGCGTAGGGAGCCTGTCTTTTCAATACTTTTCATGAAGTCCCTGCATGGTCTGCATATTGTACATGCTGAATAAACAGCAATATTTTGATGCACCTTCTATTTTAGAACCTCACTCTACAGTCGTACACACTGCCAGTACAAATTATTTCTGTGCTGGGGCATTTACTTTAATGGACTTATTGCAGTACACTGTTGGGAGAATTTCACTGAAAAGGCCACGCACTAGAGAAGACTGATATTGCACGGCATTTAGCTGAACGCTGTGACTTTGTTTGGAATTATGACATGATTTGCATTATTATATTAAAAAATTAATTACGCGCTTTCATTTTCCTCATTCTTGTTTCTTTCTCTCTGTCTGTCTGTCTCTCTTCCCTGTCTGCCTGACTATCTGCTGTCTTTCTTTCTTTCTTCTCTCTTTTTTTTTCCTCTTCTTTGTTTGTTTATTTATTATTTATTTATCTATTTCTTATTTATTTGTTAATGTTGTATTGGTATGTTGATTTACATTGTTTACTAACCACTGTCGTTTTGTTCTTAAGCAAGTCATCTCGCGAAATGGGGGCATTAACGGGTATTTGACCTCATCGGCAAGAAGAGCAGCCTTTACTGGCTGTGTTAGAATTTGAGAATTGGTGAAAATTGAAATGGACTGCCTGTGCGCCTGACTTTGCTGTCGTTTTCTGTTATAAGTTTTGAAAGACCGTGAAAGAGAGCGAGAGAGAGAGAGAGAGAGAGAGAGACAGACAGACAGACAGGCAGACAGACAGACAGACAGACAAACATCAGACAGACAGACAGACAGACAGCAGACAGACAGACAGACAGAGAAAAGAGAGAGAGAGAGAGAGAGAGAGAGAGAGAAAGTTGTCGATAGCAAACACAGTATGGCCTTGTAAACTATTTTATCTCTGTTCTGGCATCTCAAGAAAGCAGCAGAAATTGTGCCAAAGCATAAAGATTTTGTGCAAATTGGAAATCACGCACAGACATAAGCTATGTCAATTTCACCATTAATATGCTGAGTAACGTATCTGCTTTTCTGCATGGATTATTCATTTTCTCAGTATCGTTAAAAGAAAAAAAAAAATCTACTCTTACTTGACGCACCAAAGGTGGGAGCACAAAATGTTTAGAAAATATTATTTGTACACATCCATCACATCATCTGTGGTGCCGTCCATGAAGAGAATAATATGTAGCTAACGCAGACAAAACAAACACCGAAACACCATAAACTGTAAGACTCGATTCGTTATCGATCTACCAATTGCGATCACGGCTAATTTAGGACGAATCCCCTAATCATCCAGAGAGCCTTTCATACCTGTCGTTCGCCTCAAGCTAGGTGGACTTGGGGTTCTTGCATTTGCATTGTCGCACTCATAATTATGTGCATAAAGATGGGAAGTTTATTGCTGTTGGATTGTTTCAGGGTTGTTTGAATTGTGTTAGCTACTTTTGTCCAATAATTTCAAAATATCTGGGTATTACTATGGTACAACATAAAAAAGTAAACATGTAACTTCTTTTCTTTGAAGCACATTGATTACGATTAGCGAGAAAATGAGAGCAGGACGGTATATTCTTTCTTAAATGTTAACAATGCTTATTTCTTATTGATGGCAGCAAAAATAATATAATAAGTTCAATAAGTTATTCTAATTTGTTTCAATAGTGCTGTCATAATGTAATAGTTCACATTATTTATTATTGGTCTTTCCTGTCTCATTCTATATGTCTCTATTCTCTGAGTTTCATTAAACTGTGTAAATGTTAGACTATTGAGGTTTATTTCATGTCTATGTATCAGTTATGGGATTAAAGTGTGCGAACATATTATGTATAGTACATTACCATTTTGTTTCTTTTTTATGGATAATTTTCTTGGAGAATGTTAAAACAAAATTGCTGGTTAAATGTAATTAATTGATACTGTATCATCATCAAGGTATTGACAAGTCTGGGAAGAGGAGAAAGGAGATTATGGTGTGGGTGGAGCGGGAATGTAGGGATACTTTTGTGCATGTGTTTATGTCTGGTGAAATTGTAAGGCCAAGTCACGAGATCAAATGGAATGATAAAGACGATCCTTTGAGGAAACATCGGAGGAAGAAGACGCACTGGTACGCAGAAGAAGTGAGCATAGGCTACAACATCCCAGAATGGGGCAGAACCATAAACCCTTTCACATAATAGACATGCAGAGATTTGGTGTGAATATCCTTCTGGAGACACCCTCGCGACTCTGCACAAAGTTTAAGGCGAGTTTACACGGTTCTAAAATTAATGATTCTAAATTCCCGTTTCTAATGAGAAAATCGGGGCTATTCTAAGTTTTATCGCTTTGCATCCTCTCCGTTTCAATGGAACGAGAAAATGTTTCAAACATCGATTCTAAATAAGAGTTCCATGCTCAAAATCAGAAAGCAAGGCCTCTTTCTGATTTCGTTTCTGAAAATCTCCACCGCGTTTCAACGGAAACAATATCCAAATAAAGCCAATGTGTTTTGTGCATGAGTGATAGAGCTACACACTTCAACAGACAAGACCCAGGTCAGAGCCGATGTCTCATTCGTTTTATGCTCTGTTATTCACAACAAACAAACAAACAAAAACAAAAACAAACAAACAAACAAACGAGCATAAACAAAGCAAAATAATAATAATAATAATAATAATAATAAAAAATAAAAAGAGGAAGAAAAAAAAAAAAATCATGGGTCAAGTGAAACTGGCAAAAACTATCTTATAAATAGTATATGAGTATCTGTATATCATTGAACATTAGAATAGTATGGATGACGCAATGAGCGGTGGGAAAACACACACATACAAAAAAAAAAAAATCTCTAGCCAAATGTTTATTAGCCTCTAGCAATACTAGAAAAACAATGACGCATAGAATCAATATGGCTGTCTATGAACAGTATCTCACAACTTGACGAGCGATAGAGGAGCATATGGTTCATAATGATCGTTTACTGAAAAACAGTAAGCAAACATGCCTAAAATTGACAGCAGGAAAGTAATGCGGACAGCAAAAAAATTTAAAATCGGCTCGATGTCCACTTGATGTAATGTACATATAAATTTATAAAATTAACAGTGATCTACAATTTTCGAATTTTTCCTAGCAATAATTTCGATATTGAGAAAAATTATAATTTAA
>JBCAUA010746923.1:0-15047 GCA_038406235.1 Peronia verruculata | reverse complement strand
CCAGGTGACCATCACCATTTGGCATTGATTTTACCGATCACAGGTCATACAAGAATCTGAAAATTTTGTCCGAATTTGTTCGAAGGTAGACCTACTCACGAGGATATAATCATAGTGATGCAATCCATGCCACAATGCTGGTAAGTCAATGAAATGTCACACTAAGCCAATGTCAGGATGACTAGGTCTGGATGAGACACTTTACATAACATAATGTAACATCAAGACTGATGAGTGCATTATGTTAAGGCAGATATGCCCATGAAGTAGACAACAAAACACAGATCCAAATATACAATCTAACATATAGCCAGTATCAAAATGGATGGGCCTAATTTAAAGAACATCAAACAATTCATAAGCATGCAGCCAACAGCAGAAATAGCTGTAGACAAAGTCCGATGAGCATGCATGAACCATCCCATACATCAGCTACATACACGAACACATCGACAGGGCAGAGCCTTACACATTTTAGTAAAACTCTGAGCTCATAGATCTACATATTATGTACTATAGCCCACTGACCAAGGACTTTGTGGGCAGGCACACTGTTCACAGCAAATGCATTGGTTATGCCCTGCTACTGACACAGCAGGCATGCAAGCTTTTCAACACATGACTGTAATAAAGATATCCCAGTGGCAGCTGGAACAAGGCAACAAAATATTATTTTTAAAAAATGGAATGTCTGGATTCATCAAAAATATTCTGAATATGGGAAATTATGCTCTCAAAAGAAAGGCCGGAAACCAGGCTGATTCACCCAAAGCAGAAAGAAAGGTTGTCTATGTGATGTGCACAGATGGATCTGATTCAATGTCGATGGCCTTACCATGGCTTAGTGGCATCTCTTCTCCATCAGTCCTTGTCAATAAGAGTGGGGTGAAATGGGAATGGTGTGCTAAAATTATATTCATCAGATCAATACACAGACCCTTTGAAGAACCAGATGCTCATATGTGAGTGAGTATATAATTATGCAGGTGAGTGTGGTATTTCTTCCGGTCCTAAGCAGAAATGAACCATGTCTTGTTTTATATGCATGTCTCATTCTCAAGATGTGATGTGTGCTATACAAACGTACATTGCACTTTGTTCAGACTCAGCATACTTCAATCCTGCATTGCTTATGCTGTTGAAACTATAGATAGATGGCATATCAAAAATGCTCGAATTTCCACACAAAAAAAAAAAGGCATTTCTATCCTCATAAAATAAAAGTGCCAAGACACTGTTGGAAAAAACATCTGTAGCCAAAGAAAGTTGAAATCTCAACCTGAGCAATTGCACTAGATATCATCAAGTGACAGCCCAGGGGAATTCCCTCTGATCTGCCCTCTAATCAATTTCCTGTGGTATTGGTTGATCCTCACTGTGATATCACCTTTTTATCCCAACTTTCATCACTGCAAATTTTGTGACCACCTTGAGATTCTCATGTTTTCCATGTGTTCAATGCTTTGAGTTTTGTTCATGCATTCGTTTGGATTTAAAACTGCATAGTACTGTTTCTAAAACCAAAATAAATCAATAAATTGCAAGAAATTCTTTGGGCGCTGTCATTTTGTGACTGTTGATGTATGTGTCAGTGGCGGGCAACTAAAGGAATGCTCTGAGGATAGTTGGCACAGCTGTGAGCATATCTGTAAAGAATGATCAGCCAGCTGCCTTATAAAATAACAGCCACTCATGTATCAATGAAAATTCAAAGGTCAATGCAATGCACAGTGCTAAAACATGATCCAAAGAGCCTTTGGTTGTTTTTAGCCTGTCCTAAAAAATCTGCGACACTTACACTCTGTACTGTCATAAAACTCTCTGCATCAGATGATTCTTGAGTCTCGGGGAGGATGAAGGTTTTGTCTGAGTCTGCATCACTGTCCTCGTCATCAGGATCACTAGTATAGTCGCTGTCTGTGGCAGATCCTGTTACAGATGACAGACAGTATAAAATCATGATCATCATAAACCTCATCCAATAGTCAGCATAAAAAACTCTTGCTACCAGTACTGTTCATGATAACAGATGGCATTTTTATAGCGTTTGTTTCAGTATAGTACCAACTGCTTTACAATCCATCACCACCTGAGCAGATCCAAGGAAGGCACATATGTATTCTCAGTTTCCCAGGATGCATGTGAGGGAACTGCCTATCAAGTGATCAAATCCCTATCAATCTGACAACAGCAATTATAACTGGAGGCTTATACGAATTACTGAAAGGTTTAGAGGACTGTTTCTCATTATCCTAATACTGGTAATAAATGGAAGTTGTTGGAATCGCAAAGCTTGTACAGCCTTCATATATGTGAATCTAATTAGTAATATGCTACAAAACTAATAAATTATGGTTTTGCCTCATGCCTACGAGAGAAACAGAATACTAAGAACACACTGAACAGGCAGAACATTAGATCTATTGAAATGACCTAAGTACACATATTACCATCTTTTTTCACTGTACTTTCCATGTCTGATGAAGATATTGGATGAGGATTTGCTGCAGGAAGACAATGACAAAGAAACATCAATTTCAACAATAAATTTCAATACTGTGCTAAATTTGGGCTAAAATGGTGTCAATACAAAAATCATTAATGAATCCAGATATCTCCACCTCAGTTGACAGGTGTTCGATCTCTACTTTCTAGAAAATTAGCATTAATTACATAGATTATGCTCAACATAAAGTGTGTTCTCCAATTCAGATTTATAATGTACCTGGATTACACCAGCCATAATTATGTTCACTATGGATCCTCTATTTTACATGTGGAATGAAAACTTCAGAGCACAATTTCTCCACATTATTAAAAGAGGCGATAAAACAATTGGGAACTGGGGTGGCAATATGCTGGCCACCTGTAATCAGTGATGCTCTAGCAAGAAAGATAGCCAAGGTACTATTCAAATAGTTACTCTATTCCTATGTATACTTCTGCTGAACACCAGGACTGTTCGTCTAATGATCCAGAAACACCATACATATTAAACCTTAATTCCCAGACACATTTAGATGATATGTAATACTCAGTATTCATAACAATATACTGTTGTGAGAAACTCCGTAGCCAGAAGGGTTTTTTTAGGAATAATTGGATGTAAGTGTGGAGAGGGATGGCATGGGAACGCCAGGGGCACCAACAGGCAGTGTAGTGTATTAGAGTTTCCACGATTAACTCGAGACCTGCAAGAGGCCCACGTGACTAGCAGCACTCAATATGTGTGGCTATGTGCTACTTGATAGGGAAATCAGATATCAAATTTTTTTCATTGCAGAAGTGAAAAGTGCATTCATTTCTAAAGACAATATCAGTGTTACCCAGCTCTATAAATATAACTTTATTAAAATCGGGTTTTTGAGAGGTAGGTATGTAGATTTATGCCTTTGACATTCATTTCAACTTGATTCTCTCGGGATGTTGGTCATTGCTAGGTGGTTCCCCCTTGTCCCTCTAAACTGCAATATCTATGGCTAGAATAAAGCTAGCTCAGAACTTTTTTCACTACCTGAAAGAGTATGAAATAGGCGTTCACATGATACCAAACACCCCATATGCTGAAAAATCAACACAATCTCATTCTGGCTGGCTGCGAGACATTTGTTGTACATTCTTTAAATAGGCAGGTGGACAGATCAATATATTTCTCAGATTTCCACCAAATATCCATTTTCCTTTTGAAAACATGAATAAAAAAGGGATGCATATTATTGATATATATATTATTAATAAAAACCTACGACTGCCACATTCTCCAACTATCATGTTTCAAAAATGGGAAAAGCTGTGTTTTGGTTATACTTATGAAATCTTGATCTTTGAATAGAATATATATGCACAGAAGAGAAGATACTGATACTCTTTGTTCCATGATGTCAAAGAGATTGTACTTCTGTAAGCTTCATGAACATGTCCAAAGAACCACTTTTTCAACAGAGATCTGTCTATTTCATGTTGGATATTGTCAGCAAGAGTGGGAAAAGCTTTCCCTTTCATTCTAGGACTACCCATGCTCAACTGGACATTGTCTATGTGTTTAAGCATGGCACAATACTATCACCAGCTCCATGAATGCAGAGATAAAATATCTCATGTCACTGGGTCTGCAAACCATTCCAGAATCTCATCAACATGTCTAATTATTTTGCCTACAGTTGTGAATTTAGAGATTCATCAGTTTTCAAAGACAAGGACAAATGCATTCATTCTCACCTCTTCCATTAAGATTTGAAGAAAATGTGGTCTTAGACCATGGTAGCTGGAATCAATTTCATTGTATGAGAATTGTTTAGCCACTTGACTGTTAGAAACATCATTCTAAAGAATGCAGTTGTTTGCATTTCATACCAAGAATTTATGAGATAATAGATAAAAATCCTAAATGATGCAGTTTAATGTGCTCCCTTGAAAGTATAAATGCTTGTTAAGGCTGTAATCATTTATTTATAATCTCTGATTCTATTAAGAGTAATATACACTTAAGGAGAGTCTTCACACTCATGGGACATGATCCTTTAATTTCATTCCCAGTTTTTAACAACACCCTCTGACAACGATACTCCTCATTTTCACAAAATTATAACCCTGAAATTAATGTATCTTTGACAAACAAAGTATTTGACTTTCACATGCAGACTGTTCACCTGAGAGATATTTCTTCATGTCAGAATTCTGTCTCCTGATCTCCATCAACAGCTGGTGATTCAGTGTATGAACATCTTTGTACAGGTAGACACTGATACCCATGACCAAGATTGCCAGTCCAATGGACAGACGGCGGCAGTGCCTTTGTAACCAGTATACTTGCTCCTGTGGGACAAATTCCATATAATAAGATGACACTTCTGACCCCTCACCAGCCCATAGCACAACAAATAAGGAGCTCAAGAGCACAACTCTTTTTGTTGTTTTTTTTTTTTCTTCCATCTTCCAATAATTTTGCTGTTGAGATATTTCTTTGTAATTTCAAGACTTCAAACTTTAAAACAAATGATGCGATTTCGATGAAGAGAGAGAGAGAGAGTGTGTGTGTGTGTGTGTGTGTGCACGCAAGCGTGCGTGCGTGCACGTGCGCACGTGCAGGTTCTAGTGATTTTTCAGATTCTTGAACTAGGGACTTTTTATGATTCAGCATGTCCAAATTAGAAGAAAAGGGTGGAAAAAATTATTGTTTTGCATCCAATTGCCATGACAATGCTGCCATATTGGATTTTGTGTTTTCAAAATTAGTTATTTTCATATCACTTTTTTTATTTGATTTATATATCACAGAATATTTTTTTTATAAATTTTTGATATATGTATATAGACGAAAGTAAATTCTACTCAATTTTCCACCAAATAACCAATTTTCCTTCAAAAGTGGAAAAGAAATTCAGAAAAAGCAATGCATTTTATAAAAACACAAGTATGCAGTTTGTACATCCCAAATTTGAAGGCAATCAGTTGAGAAATAGAAAAAGCCTTGAGGAACAACATGAAGGAATCATACATATTCAGACAATTGCAATTGAAATTTCATAATCCCTCTATACAGTCATTTAGTGGTGCCATGCTGGTGCCCTTTTGGAGCATAAGGCATATGTTTCTGGCCCCATCCATTGTTTTATCGTATGAGAAGACTTCATAGGGTATAAAAATAGAAAAATCCCATTTTTGATATTTTAGTCCCAAAACCTTATTTTCAGGACCTGCAACACCCCCCCCCCCCCTCTCAAAAGTTCAAAGTTAATCTCTGCAACAGGATAGATGTGAGGAGTCTCAATCACAAACTGGCCAAGTAAACATCAGCTCAAGGGGAGATCGTTTCGCAGATCATCCGCGCTTTCCAAAGGAGGGATTTTTTTTTTTTTTTACCAGATATTTACTTCCCTTTGCCAGACAAAAGATGTGTTGAGCAAGTAGTGTAAAGAGGATAAAATCCTTCTACTGCTTACAATTCGAAAGACTGATTGCCACAGGATTTGATAAAATTAGAACAATAAGAAGAAAACATCCTCTTTACATCATAATTTAAAAAAAGATTTTTTCATGGTGTACGGTTCAAGCAAAGGGCGCAAAAGTGACTTTTTTTCTTCTTCACACTGTTTGTTCAATCCTTCTTTTGTCTGGTAAAGGGAAGTAATAGGACTGAGCACAACGATCTCCTATTTTACAGAAAGTCCACATGTGCACTCTATTAAGAGAATACAGAACATTTGTACTTTCAGTGGCTGAAGCCTCACTGCAGTTAAAGGCAAGATATGTAGCATTTCCAAAACAACATTATAGATTCACATTTATGACAAAGTTTGAACAAGGCCAATCTGTGCCTGACACCCAAGATATACATGTAGTAGATTATAAAGGGTTGTACTCCTCTGATTGACAGGATAAAAGCTGAGTAAGTCCATTTAGAAACATTAGTATCACACCATGTCAAATGTAAACTCTAAGAGCTCTACAAATCTGATATCTCATCTACTGACCAAAAAGTTATTTTTGAAGTGGATATGATATTCTTTTGGCAAAACATCAAATGAGACATGTGTGGGAGCCACCTGCATTGCACTGTATGCCTCAGCTCCAAGAGCGCGTCTTGAAAATAAGGTTTTGGGACTAAAATATCAAAAATGGGTTTTTGCTTTTTTCACACTCTGAACTCTTCTCATACCACAAAAACAACAGATGGGGCCTTATGTCCCAAAACAGCACCACTGAATGACTGTACAGAGAGATTATGAAATTTCAAAAAATATATATTCAATTTTCTCAACAAGCATGATTTCTTCACTTTTTTCCCTTCAGCTTTTTATTTTTCAACCAACTGCCTTCAAATTTGGATTATACATCCTTCGTAGTATGTCTTTTTACAGAATGCAGCACTTTTTCTGATTTTTTTTTTCCATTTTTGAAGGAAAATTGGATATTTGGTGGAAAATTGCAAAAAATGTACATCTGTCAATATACATATTTAAAAATTCACAAAAATATTCTATGCACAAAAAAAAAACAAATGCATTTTGTCTTATTCATAGGGTTATATTATTCATGTGCAAAATTTCACACTATTTCATTCAACACTGTAGGAGCCTTAAGCTTTAGAAAATAGCTAATTTTTCAAAACAAAAAATCCAATATGACTTTGTCATGGCAACCGGATGCAAAACAACAATTTTTTCCCCACTTTTCCTCTATTTTGGACATGCTGAATTCAAATTTAATGCATAAATAATCCCTGGTTGAAGCATTCGAAAAATTACCCTCTCGCACCCCCATTTCAGTGCAACCTCCATAAGATGAAAAATTGACATATTTATACTTACATTGTTTGATCCATCTTCTGACATGAACCAGGTCCAAGTCGAGATCCATTTGACCATTGTCTGCTCCATGATAACATTGATTGTCATGATTAAATACAGCCAAACTCTTGCTCCTATGGAAATGGGTGAAGTGGGCAGAATAAGGAAAGATAATAAATATACACATGAAAGAAAGTCAAGGGACTGAATTTATTTATTTATTTTTATTTTTTTTTTACATTTTTTTGCATAAAAGTTTACCTAAACTACTGAAAGAGTTGAGTGACTCAAGGAACCTTATTAGTCGAGATCTTGTTTTTTTTTTGTTTTTTTTAATATGTTCGTGGTTATGTCAAATCTAAAAGTAGCCATCCATTGGAATATGTTCTTTGTTAGTTCCACATGTTTCCTTTGTGAAGGTCACTTCTCTTAGGGGTAGGGGGCCCCATGGGACCCAGTTAAGAAAAGACAAAAATATTTCTCACACTTGACCCTGACGGAGCTCCATATGTAGTGTATGATGCAGTGATTTGTCAGCGCTGTTGTTTTGTTTTAAAATAGGCCTAGCCTTCTATCATCCGTCTCTTTAACTTCCGGAGTGTCATGGAATGTCTGGTAGGACAGGTGCAAGTGTAGTATGATTAAATTTGAGCCTATAAAACATTTGTATCTGTATAGAGCATCAGTTCTCCTGTTAGGATATTTCAAATCATTTTTTAAATTTGTGCAGCTAAATGAAATATTCTTATTTTTATTATTATTATTACCACCATTACTAAAGCTCTTTTTACTGAATAGATCTAGACTGTACATAACGTTATTTTCATCACTTGTGCTTGTGGGCATCTTTGTGTATAGGTGCATGTGTCAGAGGGGATGCTATGCATAGTACTGTTATTATTAGATGTTTTTACAATTTTTAAAGAAATGTGTTCTAAAAATATCAAAAAGAGCAATACCAGCAGCACATCATCACCAGAAGACAACAGTATTAGCAGCAACAACAATAAGAGGAACAGTACCACATTACTCTGGCACGGTTGGTAAATTTTGCAGCAGTGAGGCTTTTTACAATTAAATTTCACTCCTAAAAGTACATGTCCTCATTCAGTCTCACCCTTTTGCCTCTATCTATTCCAACATGCCCCTCCCCCCCCTCCCCTCACAATCCCCTCCAAACAAAAACAAAACCACACAGTACAGTTCTATCACATAAGAGCAATGCCTCAACAAAGAACACTTGAAGGCTATGATCTGTCAATCACTGAGTAACTCTGTGTGCTTACTATATACACTGTTTTGAAAGCAAATGACAATTTTTGAAATCGAAATGTTATACACAACATACAAAGTTTTGACCTTTTCATTAGAATAGTTCTTCAGTATGATGAATTATCAATAACAAAGCTTGCATATTTCAACTATTTAGTATATTTATAACGATTTATAAACAAATATATCACCTGGCATTTGGCACTTCAGGGACTGTACACAAGAGCTGAACTATCCAAAAGTATGGAAGTGCGCATGCTCATCTTTAATGATAAAAAAAACTGAGTTTTCATTGCACCCACTAAGCAATATCCTTTATTTCTTGTACAGATCAAAGGGTTTGTGTGAAAATAATACAAAATGGAGGAAGAGGGTCCCGATCCTGTCGTTGCTTTGCCTGTAAAGATAAAATATCCATCCTTAATGAACTGGAGCGCGTGTCAGAAGAAAGTCAATAGTCTGTGTCTGCAGGTATACAGGGTATTGCTCGGGCGCAGTCAGCATTTTCTAAGGAAGTAATGTACAAAAAAAAAAAAATCATTATACTTCAACAAAGTCTCCCCTGTTTTGGTTTTGGAATAAATAAAGCTAGAAAGATTGCTAGGGGACTGATCGGCATTAACAAAAGGGATTCAGCAAAAGGCACATGGTGCATATATATGCTGACAGAATTAGGGTATCAGAGAATGCAAGACAGTTGAAGGGAATAAAAGTACCAGGAAAATATCACCGAGAGGTGAGATCTGGAGGAATGAAGAAAGGCGAGGATGATGTTTTGGCCATGGGACTTCAGTTTGAGGCTTTCAGCATTCTTAACCAAAGCACAGACGAGCTAGTATGCATTTCCAAGATTAATGTTGCTCCAGATGACATCAAGAAAGACCTCCGGGATGCAGAAGAAAAGTGAAGTGAACTGGTGATCACTGAAAGACTTCAGATGGAAACAAAAGTCATAGTCACTAGAATCCCCAAAATTAATTAAAAAATGAAACAAAGAAAAAAATGTAAAAAGAAAGAAAAGGTCCGTTTGAAAGCTGACAAGAATCTGTTCATGAGACTGCTTGTTGCTGCTGAGAGTGGCAGGATGATAGATTTACAGACACTTTTGCAGCATAAATTCTCTGAAGTGCCGATCTCCCTCACTAATGCTGGTGGAACCATGAAATCTACAGACAAGTACATCCTGAGACAAATCACCCAATTATTTGAATGCAGTTTTGCACAGCTTTGTCTTCCGAAACTTCCATAACATGCTAAAACAGCAATAATAATTGATGGCATGGCAATCATTCAAAGCTCGAGTAAATCTTCTCATTTGAAACAAAAGGTAACTACTGTTAGATTTCGACTATGTAGGTCTTCTGAATTATGACTCAAGTAAATTGATATTATTTACAATTTTCTTAGTCCACACACATACGATAAAGCAATTGGTGTTTTTTTTTGGGGGGGGGGGGGGGGGGGGTTTTTTAAAAACATTTTTTGAACCCCCCTCTGCACTCACTGACCCCATGAGTGACCCCTCCTAAGTAAGGTGACCTCTAGGCTACGTAAAATGTGATCAAGACTGGATCTACTAACATGTAAAACTGGTGGTTACTTTTAGACTTGATTGTATCACGAACTACCTAAAATGAAGCCTTCTGATATGTCACCTTGGTACTACATTTTGAGAAAAATGGTAATATCTGTTTGATTTCAACTAATAAGTCATTACGTTATGACAAAAATAAATTGATGCTAATTATAATTTTCATAGTTCATACAGTCATGTTTCATATATGATAAAGACTTTGCATTTTTACCTTTTACATGTTTTGACCCACTGTGCACTTATTGACCCCCTAAGAATGTGAAAGAGTGGATGTACTATCATATAAAATCGGTGGTTCCTTTTAGATATGATTGTACCACAAATTCCCTAAAATGAAGCCTTTTTGAAATTTGACTATATTAAACCTAAGAATGAATGGATATGACAGTGAATGAAGAACTAGGTGAATGTGAATGAGTATGTGCGTGAGCAAGTGATGAGTGAGTGAGTGAGTGAGTGAGTGAGTGAGTGAGTGAGTGAGTGAGTGAGTGAGGGAGTGATTGACTCAGTAAGTGAGTGAGTTAGCGAATGAATGAGCAAGTGAGTGACTTAGCAAATGAGTGAGCAAGTAATAAAGTCAATGAATAAGCATGCAGAGAAGGTGGAGGCAGCGACAGAGCAAATGATTGAAAAAAGAAATGACTTAATTAATCAAACAAGGCAATGAGGATCAGTGGATTGCTACAGAAAAAGAAGGGCACACCTGATGTTCGAGCAGTAGAAGTGAGCAGGTAACACACCAGCAAGGATATGAGATAGAAGAAAATGGAGTAGAAGCCTGACACTTCTCCCAGAATTGTACTCTGAAGCTTGGTTAGCTGGTCAAACAAATCTCCTATGACTTGTCGCTGTTCCTTGGTTGATTGCTGAAAAAGAAAAGTTTTAATGTAGGAGTCAAAATTTTCTTCTCAGTGCTCATAATTATTTACTGCAATGACCCAGGAATGTGGTTACCTCAAAAAGCAAAAAATATACAAGAGGAAAAAATATCATAATCAAGCTTGCAGTCAAGTCACATAATAATCCCCACAGTAAAAAAAATGGAGAAATAAGAGAGCTTACTGACAAAAAATCAGAAGAGAAAAATAGAAAGTCCAATTCCAGACCATTTTCAAATCTCAATCTGAAAATCCCTGTCACGCTAAATGTGTTAATATATTCTGCTGGGGTTTCAGATGCTCATTCAGCTATGTTAACAGTAATAGTCTTCTTCCAGAACAGACAGTTTATGCTCTGCAACCATCTTACAACACTGTATTGTTTGGCTCCAATGCAAAGAAGTATGATGAGCAAGTCTTATGACCAGATCAGTCCTTTGATACTCCCAAGGTTAAGAGCAATGATACAAATATGTCATTACAATGTAAAGAGAGCCTCAGCCTTTCATGAAATAGGACAGAACATGGCCTTCTGAGCACATAGCCTCAACAGGCACTAGGCTGTGTTGAGTGGAGATAAAACTAAAATTTATATCTTTTTCTGAATCAAATCAAACTAAAAATTAAAATAATGACAGGCCCAACGTGAGAACACATCGGCATTCTAAGACTCATATAGAACAGAATACAGGGATACCAAACTGTTTTCATGAAAAATATTGCTTGTGCACTCCTGTTGCATGAAACATAGGACCCAACAACATAAGCAAACCAGGACTGTGTTAACAGATGTTTGCAAAGTTTCCACTAGAATCTGTTTTGGTAATGTACTTACAATTAAAAAAAATGTTTTGATCAGAAACACCTGCACTCTATCCAGTGCTTTTTATCACTATTTATAGGATTATGGTTATTCTTGTCTAGATATACATGTAAGCTGTGATCAGAAACGACTCTTTCTTACATCTGTCTTTCTCTAGTCTTCTCTCAGATCATGGCCATATCATTTGCATCGGTCTTGAATTTGTCAAGGAATTAAAATATTGACGTTCAATCATCGATTCTCACACAATATCTCTTGACTGAACATGATTAGGTTTGAGGAACTGAGTGTTCAAATTTTAGTGTTCTAGCTCTACATGAGCCACCAAATGATATCCAGTCTATTAGTCCTCATAAAGAGCATGTAGAGGGAACTACTGTGCTTCCATTTTTGAGTTCATCAACCACAGCTATTATTGCATCACAAAAAAATAATATAAAACTACAAGTTTTAAAAACATTTAAAAAAAAAAAAAAATTTTTAAAAAGACCAGCCAGCAAACCAGCCAAAATTGAGCCGGCAACGTCCAGAAATTCAGATTTCTGACTAAAGTCAGCAATTTGACATCCCTGGCAATAAGTCCCAACACCTCTCTCCGTCAGCACCTACTTCACAAAGAGTAAAAGTCATCTTAAAAAATACAAAATGGATATAAATGTAAATAATTATATTACTCTAGTTGGCACACTATACTTGGCAACCAGTGCAAGCTAAATACATGGCTAATCTGTTTCTCCAACCACTAATACTTAACATGCTATCTGAAAGAGACATGTGAATTTGCGTAGGAAAATTATAATTATCATTAGCAGTCACTTCATCCAGGATAAAGATCACAAATGAAATTTCTCGTTTCAATCTGCTTCTGAGAGTGCCCATCATATTCTCAAAATGACAAAAAACAAAACCATGTACCTTGAGGTCTTCAAACAGAATGCGGACATTCTGAGATGATGTGTTGATGATTTGGTTAAGGTCTTGGCTTTGATGCATTATTTTCTCTTGATTCTGCAGTGTGTGATTCTGTGCCCGCAACATCTCTTTCTGCAGCTGATGTGAAAACTCCAGAAGCTCTGCTGCCTAACAATAATATCATAGTACCATTGAGCATCACCATACATGACAAAGTCGAGCAAGGAATCATGGAAATCTACATTCTTGGCTCATTTTTCATATAACTTCTACTAACATGCTCTGTCATAGTAAACGAGATAACCTCCTCCAGGAGATTGAAAGATATATATAGAATGTCATAATAATGCAGAAGGCACCCAATCAAAGCAGAGAGAGAACTTAAAGGAAGGATGGGGGAGGGACTATAACTTGAAGTGAAATTGTTCATGAATGGACTTATGAGGTTGCTACTTCCTGGAAATAAGATAAGAAGTGTAATTTAAAGAAAAATTATGTTAAATGTTATTTCAAAAGGATGCCATATTGAATTTTGTTTACAAATATTTAATCTTCCATACATTTCTCAATTATGGAACCATTTCAGTTAAACTGTGCACAGAGAGCTTTATAAGTTCAGTGTTAGTTTCAGTGAATTCATTACTTATACTAAGCGTAGATTTAACCTGACTTGTAGATCTAGAGTCAATTTCAAGCACAACAATGATAGATTTTTACTGTTTCCAGTATGGAACTGAAAAAGGCACACTGGCAAGCACAACTGATTAGGCTGACCAAATCCCTGCATGTGTGCATGATTGAAACATCAAAGGCCAATCCATCCTCTGATAAAGTATTTTTGAGGCTATAAATAGCAACAAAATTGTAAAAGCCTCGTACATGCACGTAACATGCGACACCTTTTCATGTTACATCATACTCGAATGGGGGCTATGAGCAACGGGTGAGGTGTGAAACAGGGGAAGGTAAGTGTGTGATCTCTACATGTTTGCACCTCAGGCCTTACCTTTTGTATTGTGTCATAATGCTGGGCAGTTCAACACACTATAGGTACTTGACACAAGCACAGATGATTTCTTTGTCTGAAGAAATTGATCTGGTACCTAAGCTTTGGTCTTGGTTATGCTAATATGAAAGAGAAGTGCAATCGGGGACACAAAAGCCTTTCAATTTTCATGATAAGGTAGATTTTGCATCAACACAAAGCTTTATTTCATATTAACGGTGACATACTACACAGCAAAGTGGCCATATCGAAAGATTCTTAATAACGCGAGTTTCATTGTAAGCACTTTCTTAAAATCCATTTAGAGTGCAGAATGCTGTTTCTAACTTGCACATTGACCCTACCTTTGAGCTGCTGACTGACAGTCTGGTGATTGTTCCCTCTGTCTCCTCCTGCCACACCTGGGCCTGCAGGAAGTAGCATATGTTCTGAGTGTGTGTGAAGAAAGTTGTCAGTGAGGCCCGGTCACCATCACTCATTCCATCAACACAGGTCTTCACTTCACTGTCCTCACTGCAAGGATAGGTGGGTCTTTCCTGAAGCTGGGACAAGAAACATTAAACAAAATACAATAGACCTCCTAAACCCCTGACACAGCATATTAATCATATGAGTAAGAAAAGGGTGTGAAAACAGAAAGGAAAACTCAAGGAAAAAGTGTCAAACATCAATCAATTGAAACAACCACATCCATGAAAAATTTCCATATTTCAATTCAGACACCGCCACTAAATCAGTTCTCCAGTGAATATTGCTTACATTCTATTGGCACTACTGACATGACAGTGTGGCAAAGCATTTCCATGGTATATTGGCCCCATTCAGCCTAGTGTCACAAACTTTATATCCTGCACCATTTTTCTGTAGAAGAAGCCATTGAATTTCCTGTTAAGAGTTCACTTTTCTAAGGTTACTCTGAATCTTGTGGATGTGACTGAATGACCAGACTTTCACTTTAATGGTAATCGCATGTTCCTTTTAACTTGCCTCTGTTTGCCAAAAAAAAAAAGGTACTGAAAAATCAGTTTTTTTATCTAGAATCACTGTAAAATAAGAGAGTATGAGCTACATTATACTGCTACATCTAGGTGATAACAACATGGGATAACAACACTGTGGCAGAGGCTAACCATAACAAAGTAAGGCATTAACATGCGTTGAGTTGAGTTGGGGTTTAACGGCACATCAGCATGATGACGGCTATTTTGTGCCTAACACGGTGAGTACATTAACACGGTAATAATGAATAACATGTTTTATGAGTTATAAAAAG
>JBCAUA010746812.1:0-15048 GCA_038406235.1 Peronia verruculata | reverse complement strand
CAAATAAGATTAATAGCTCCGGTGATCACTATGAAAGTAACTTACTTAAATTTCTCGCGGCAACCTATTGAAAATAACTGGAGCAGAGCTTTTTTTTAAATCATTATTCATTTATTTCAGAAAAAAAAAATGTTGACTGAAATATTAGAATAACAAAGAGAGGCGCAGGCCCATAGAAAGAGGAGGGCAAGTAGACAGGCAGGCACATTGAAAGGACACATCAATGGACAGCTTGAGAAACGGAAAGTTAGCAGCCTTGATATTAATATAGCAATCAGACAACCAGATAGACAGAAGATTTATCGCCCTCAAAAACAAGCATTTACTCGGCTGACGAAACTGTCCTCATACCATGACGTTGCCTCAAACAAATCAGTGTTTATTTTTGTATACTAAGTAGTGCGGGTGAAGAAATCTGAGAATGTCGTTGATGGTTATTCCAAACAGTTACATTGTGATTTCGCCTGCTCTTGCAGAAATCTTTCTTATTTCATGTCATTCGTTTATATTTATGTATATATCTATGACTTCTTTTATACATTTGTTTATGTAGGCCCTATTTTTTATTTATTTATTCATTATTTTTTTTTACATTATCCATTTATTTACGCAATTATCTTTTTTTTTTTTTATTATTGTTGTTGTTTGTTTGTTTGCTAGTGATTGTTTGATATAACATATTGCCATAATATTGGTATATGACAGACTTAAAAATCTGTTATATTGACACTAAAAACCAGTCCAAAAAAATCTGTGATCAGATCTTTTGCATTTTCTTTCATGAGGGCATTAAATTTGATGGTGTATGTTAATAGGGCATCATTATCCGCGTGAATTTTAAATGGTTTCCAAGGTCGAGCGCAGTGAAATTTATTTGTCCTTAGATTCCCTAGTAATAAGGTCCTCTTTTTCAAAACTGACGCAATCCCAAAACTCTCCTGGCGTGTTGACTACAATGATGTGGCCCGGTGACGTCATACTAAATGGTTTTCGGCATGTTGGCCCTTCGGACGATAAGCCAATCGGTCAATAGGTGTAACTGTCACGTCTGGGGGTGGTAGACTAGTTCTGTATAACTAAAAGGGAACAGAACAGTTTGAGGACAGGAGTTAATTGAACGAACAGCTGATAACACCGATGTGTGAGAGTATTAAATTTGTCACGCTGAGTCGACAGTAAATTATATTTTTGTTGAGGGAAAGATAGCATGTGAGCAAAGATTACACCAACAGTGAAAAACGAACCTACTCAGGAGCAAAGAGAGATATCAATAAAACGTTAAGGAAATTATCATGTATGTCCATACTGAGCCTGCTACGGGACAGCGTTTTTGCAAAAGAGCTGAAAATCGACGATTCGTGGCTAAAACTGGCTAAATGCTTAAAAACACCATGTTTTTTACGATTATTATGACATGAAATTAGTGCACGAAAACAATAAAGAATGTTCTGGAAAATGAGGTACATGTAGAAAACCAATTAAAAATTGTGTAATCAATAGACCGATAATGAAGTCATATAAGCCCCATCCAATTTTGCTCTAATTACTGTACACAATGTGTACCCATCCAGTATTCAGCGTTGATGAGGCTCCAGCAGCAATAACCAGCATACGTGTTTGTTTTTAATTAGGGTATAGCTGCATGCTTCATACACTCAATTACACTCATGTATTAACATGTAATGTAAATTGTACATGTAATGAACATTATTTCAGATTTCAGATCTTGTATGTTAGCCTGGTTTTAAGGGATTGCCTTCCTTGTTTGTTACTTTTCAGTGGAAATAAAGAAAGAAATGGAAGAGGGCGAATGCAAGTAAAAAAAAAAAAAAGTTATTCCGTTATTTAAATATGATTATTTATTTCATATTCTATAAGGCTATTGGTGCTTTCGTGACATACAATGATTTCTTCGTCATATGTAAGCTATAAGCCTCTTCATCACCTGCCATTCCTCATACTTCTACTGATACTGTTACTATCACTACAATTGATACCACTGCGCCTACAGTGCTGCTGCTGCTGCTGCTACTACTACTACTACTACTACTACTACTACTACAATCGGTGCTACTAACCAGTGCTGCTGCTTCCTCTAGTTCTACGTATTACTACTACAGTTGCTACTTCTTCTGTAACCATCACCACTGCTTCAACTACTCCTGTCATTATTATTATTATTGTTATTGTCAGGATCCATGACATTGATATATATATTTAAAAGAAATAATATTGATATAGATCTATATATTTAAAAGAAATGTCTAAAAATATTATAAGACGACTCTCTACTTGAAACTTGTCAAATACACCAGAGGAAGCAAAATGATAACGATATGTAAAATTCGATGTGGTAGTTAGTAGATATCACTAACAACATTGCCCAAACTATTATTATCATTACTATTATCCGCATTATTTTTATCACTATCTTTATTACGATTAGCATTCTTGTTACTTCAAACAGAAATCTTCTCAGGATTTTTTTTTTTTATGATTAATTATTAATTATATTATTATCTGCTCTCATAAAGCCTGGGAAATCTATAAGTCATTAGCTTTGCAAGGACACAAGCTACTCCTTGGAGCTTATTCAAGTCGAGATCTGTGTCCGTGTTACATTGTCACTACAGCAGTTCAAGTGGTCAGCACATGCATTGTGTGTCGTTTAATCGTTTGTACTATGGCCCGGATGGAACAGCCTAAGGCTCTGTATGGTCATAACCCGTTATCTCCGGTTAGAAGCTGGAAACAATCTTCTGTGACACAAACACATCTTTCTCTCTGTGGTTCGAAAGACAAGCATAATAACAGCTATTGATCTGTGTGTGTGTGAGTGTTTATTTATTTGTTTTAAATGTATTTGTTTGTCTTTCAAATTTATTTATATATTTTCAAAATGCATTGATTTATTTACTTTTGGGAGAGAGAGAGAGGGGGGGGGGGGAGCTGTGTTAACAGATCGCAGGGTTAAGATTGATTTGGTAGGTCTGTAGCCAGTGGCACTAAATGTCAAAAGGTTAAGTGGTTCATATACCCCACTCTCTCGTCTCTGCCATGCCTGCCGTTCACCCTCACCTATCAGCCTTGGCTGAGGTCACTGCGCAGGGCACAATCATAATGGTCGAACTGTTTATCCTGTGCAAATATAGGCTATCTCATGCTCAACGCTGGGCAGTGTGAGAAAGCCAGTTAGTAGTGGACGGCATGATATCGTACATGTATTGGGAAAGCACAGTATACAGACATAACATTAATTGATAATGTATCACCCAGATAGTTGTCGTTCAGGTGCTGAAAGGCATGTTACAACATAAGCATAACGTAACAATGCATCTCAAGGGACATCGTGACCGAATGGTTAGGAGTTTGCTCCTCGGCGGAAAACTCACGTCGGGATTCTACAATCGGGAGATGGGAAGGACCGAAAATTTGAACCTGCATTTCATATTCAATTTATTTATTTATTTATTTATTTATTTTTCAGTGACTTAGGTAGGGAAACCTGCCATCTAACCTGGGATGTGGGAAAATATATTTCAGAGGTACCGTGTGTACGTTAAGCACATTAAATAACACTTGCCAGTTGAAAATCAGATAGGAGAAGGCGGAGACGCTGCTGTCCAGGCAAAGTTTCCATATTCCAAATTCCTACCCACAAGAAAACCCAAAACTGGGCAGGCACTTGAAGCCGAGATAATCCTACTTTGGAAGGCTACACACGGCTAAAAGAATAAATGCATACATGACTAGAGAAAGGATGTATATTCCTGTCCGTTAGAGCACAAGGGAATTTTTTATTGCCCGTTAGAAGTAATTAAATGCCAGCTGCAATCAGTGGATGAAATAAATTAATTACATTCAGTGTTGCACTGTGTGTTGATTAATGGCAAATTGGCAATGTTATAATCGCTTAGCACGTGCTTTTATTATTTAGTACTTTTTTTTGTTAATGAATGATGTTTAGTACAAAAATGGGGGGGGGGGGGGGAGAAGAGATGCCCAAAGCTCAAGAATTCGTTCAAATTACACTGTATAACATTTCAGTTCAGATTATAAATAACTACTGACGATAGCTGCCGGTATATGTGACGGCAGTCAGTTTGTGCTATGGTTATGTTATGTGTGGTGTATGAGGGAAAACGGAGAAAGTGAGACAGAAACGGACTAAAGATTAAAATACATGTATGCATATAACAATCTCTGACACCGTTTAGTAAGAGATGTCTTTGAAAATATAGTTTATATTGTTGATGATGTGTGTATCTCTGAAGAATTGCTGTTTGTTGTAGCTGTATTGTAAATGAATGAATAAATGAATGAATGAATGAATGAATGAATGAATGAATGAATGAATGAATGAATGAATAAATAAATAAATAAATAAATAAACGTGGTGGTAGACTATTTTCTGATCAAATGCAGAAACAAATTTATCCTCTTTGGCGTAAAACTGTAAAACTGTAACTGTTTTGTAGCCTATCGGGGTCACTATGTCACAAAAACAGGACATGGCTTTGGAAAATAGATGTCAGTGTCACTCATCCATGAAAGCTTCTTCTTGTTACTGATGTTAGGAATAAAGTAACATTAGATTAAATAGGGCAATAAGATCTAATAAAAATTGCTTATTCATTCATGACAAAACAAACTAAAATACTGAAACCAGAAACAAACTATGCGTCAACAAGTTCAGAAACTCTAAATAAACCGACCTATGCAATCGCACCTCTTTCTTTCAAATCAGCAAAACCACTCCTCTGGAAACATAATTACAAGAAACCAATGAAAACATGAGATAGCCTCTGATCATACATAGCGTCACCCTCGATTGGGAACACTCTTAATGTTCTTTTACGACTCATAGATAAACATCCTGCTGACATTGCAGTCATGTGATTCACATTGTCGTCCCCATTTCCTTTTAGAGTAGAGGCGACAATTGAGTAGGACTACTCCCATACTTAGTTCTGTTCATTCGTACCTACAGGTCACAGTCATGCAGGGCAAGGTACATAAGGCTATCTCTACAAGTGTGTGTGTGTCATTAAAAGTCAGTGCCTGAAGAACAGAACTGTACTTTATTCTTAAAATAGATTCATGAGCAACAGTGGGCCACCTTGCAACAGCAACACGGCACATCGATGTCGTCAGACTTAACTGTAACTTAGGCTGTTTTCATGCGTGTCTTCGAGTCGGCCGAGGGTCATTGCATCAGCATCTAACTCTATAAACTGTGTTTTCCCTGACTGGTAGGGCCTAGCTCCCGTAATAGGTCGAGCATGACGTAACTGCATCCTGTTTGAAAAGAAAAAAACAACAACTGGCCAAGTAAACGTCTCAATAACAACAACAACAACAACAACAACAGAAACAATATGAAAAGACAGTTGGCGATTGCATTTAGGGCCGGATAGAAAATTAATTAAATTTGTGCGTCCCGAGCGTGATGCGACTAAATCTTTTCATGAAAGTTGATCTGTAGCCTACTACCTCTCTAGTTAATGACGACTGATATGTTGTTGGTGATGATGATGATGATGATGATATTTGATCAGGTTGCCCTGAAGAAAGAAGAGTCAAGTTGACTCGAAAATTTGGCTTTCAGTTTCAACATCAAGAAGAAGTTATTTATATGTGTTATTTGCTTTCTAAAATTATATTTAGTTAGTTGCTGGTTGGACAGTCTTTTTTATTTTTATTTTTATTTTATAAAATGATGATGAGAATCATGATGATGTAGAAGATAAGGAGTGGCCTGATTTAAGAGCTATCTCAGTTTTTGCTTCTTGTTGAGCTCCTACATTCTTGCCATTATCTTTCTTTGTCGTCTTTTTTTTTTTTTTTTCTGGACCTCATTTGGAAGCCATCTTTTCCCGATTTCTTCTTTGTCTTTTGTCATGTCCTTTATTCTTCCTCTTCTCCATTCCCATTTTGAGACTGTTCTTAACCTATTCATGTACAAACCGATTTACTCGACTTTCTCAAACCCACGCCACTGGTTGTCACTAACCTCAGTGGCACAGATATTCAGGTGGTCAAAAGGGCATCTTCTGTTGCTTGGGGTATTAATAAAATAATGTACAGTAGTATAAGGGCAGGGGCGTCCAAACGTTTTTCAAAGTGGGCCAGATTTGGTAAGATGAAAATATTTGAGGCCTGACTATTCACTCTCGTGTGATTTGAACCCGTTACATTAAATGGAAATGTGTAAGTTTTACTCCAGTAGGCATAAGTTTATTTCACATAGAACCCAACAGAAATAAATCTAAACACACACACACACACACACACGCACGCACGCACGCACGCACGCACACACACACACACACACACGCACGCACGCACGCACGCACACACACACACTCTTCCTTTCATAATTAATATTTCAAGACTACATAAATTGAAGAAAAAATCTGACTGGAGGGGGGGGGGGGGGGAACCCCACAAAACACAACTCTTTGGGGAAGATTAAACATAATCTATGTTCATCAAAAACATGAAAGGGGCCACGGACCGGTGACAAACAATCTGAGCATAGGTCGTAATTGGCAGTACTTTAGACATGCCTGGTGTAGGGCATTTCATCAGTATCCCCTCCCCCACCTCCGAAGACTCGAAACGCTTTACAGAATCTTGGTGTTTTACTCACAATATATGTAAATACAAACAAGGGAAACAGCATACACATATAATCGTAAGAATGGCATACATACAGTAGAAAGATATGACCAGGTACATAACAATATAATACAACCATACACAAAATTTAGCTTGTAGACGAGATTAGCAATCCTCACAGAGGAGAAACTAGAATTGTAACTCATGCAGGTGATTTAGCTTTTCAGCAAGTATCGGTTGTGTTTTAATTAATTTTAGACTTGAAGGACTGCGAATGTGTGCAGGCAACGAATTCCAGGAAAAAGTCCTTGCAAATTACTTTTGATCAAAAGCTCATTGATATGAAATCTAAACTATCTTTTATTCTTCTCGCATTATAATTCTCTTGCTGTATTCAGAGATATCATTTGTCAGTTTCCGACGTATTTGTTGAAGGAATCACTCGGTTTTCGTTTTTTAATAGAATATATATTGAACATTTGTTTTGTTTCCATTTTTTTTCCGGCCCTCCTTCCTTTCTCTCTTCGTTCATTCCTTCCTTCATCCATCCTTTTCTTTCTTCCTTCACACAGTCGTTCATTGGGTCATTCGCTTTCCTTCACCCAATCCTCAGATTAATACTATAAAATACGTCTCCGCTTATATTTGCCCATGATTCAGTACAATAATAAATCACCATCTCAGATGTTACGAACTTTCTGGATGTGAATGGGTGTTAGTTGTGACGTTGTAAGAGGTGATCAGGTGATGAATACGGATGAGACGCACACAGGAACAGTCAAATAAGAATAGGAATCCTCAGCGTCGAAATGATATAGAATTTATTGTAGGTGCTTGGTAACAATACAAACTTCAGAGCAGCTGTCTAACTCCGATGCATACCGCTCAATGCATTCTCTCACTGCATGCCATGCACTCTCTGCATGAGTCCTTATATGGATGCTAGGCCGTCTGGAACCCTCTCTCTCTCTCTCTCTCTCTCTCTGAAATTCTCTCAAAGCTCCCGGTCCCCCGATCTTGCTAGATAACAACTATTAGATATATCGCTACTACATAAAACCGGGACGTAGTGCCCAAATGACATATTTCACACACACACAAGATCTGACTAAAAACCATCCTGCATGAAATACCTAGAAAGTATTTCAGACACGTTCGATGACGCAGTATTTCCATGGGCCAGCACATGCACGCTCACAACACACACTCGCATATACCCAAGATGTATATTATAATCATGATTCGTTGCATTAGCCATGAAGTGTTCGGATACTTTGCTACAGGCCATTCTACATTCATCTTTCAAAGATGTTTGCCTCATCTCTCTTCAACTTGTTGACTAAATGAGGGTAGCTTAGTCTGTCCTGAGCATGTACTGAAACTATGCTACTGGTCATGACATTCACACCCCTTCAAACAACCAGATTATGCTGAGAAACAGCTTTTAGATATTGTTGGACCCACCCATTACTATGATATTAATATTATATAAAACACCGTGTTTTTTTTTTTTTTTTGTTGACTCGTTTGTTCATCTTGCGTGTAAAAATATAGGTGTAAGTCCTCAGAGTAGAGATTAAGTCAGGCCAGGTATATTGTACACTTCTCTCCCTCCCCTCCCACAGCCATACTCCTCACCTATCCCCTCTTTTCTTGTAAAAAAAAAAAAAAAGAAGAAGAAAAATCCTGCGAAGGGAATCATATTTTGCACTATATGTCTGAAATATTTTATTTATTTATTTGTTTATTTATTTTATAAACGTAATACATTACAGTAATGGGGGTGTTCAACAAATTATTGAAAAGCATACACGCAAACTCTTCGACCGCAAGGAATGGTCAGCGATGCAAGGGACACAACCAAAGAAATACAATTATATGAAGAGAATAAAGAGTGCAGTCCCCTTAGTATGTCTACAGCACAAAGGGATGCAATCGAGAAAATTATAACATTTGTTTTCAAATTCAACACGTCACAAGGTAACAATAACAAAGACACTGTACAGATGAAACCGGACGCTAGGCCAATTTTACGGTTATCGCACATGCAGCGCCCCCAGGCGTCTAGAGTGTACACTCTGTAAACAACAATGGTGGCAATCATGAAACCAAGAAGAGGAGGGCAATGCTGTGCATTCAGTGATTACACAAATTTGAGAACCATGGCATGCAATTTTTTCGTTTTCCCAAAAGGGATCCAGAAAAATGAGTTAGATCACAAATTGATATTGATCTTGAATGCAAAGCTAGTAACGCAAGAGTCGCAGCATGCAATTTATTTATTATTATTTTTTTTTTTAGAAGCGTCCTGCATGAGCTAGCTAAAACAGCAGAGAACTCTTCCTGTTGGATCTGGCGCTAAAGGAACGGACGATAGATTTAAGTAAAATAAGTTATGCCATTGGTGTGCTACTACAGTGGCACGATTAGCGTAGCGGTTAGAGCACTGGACTGTAATCCGAACGGCACCGGTTCAAATCCCAACAGGATCCCTGAGAATGACCAGAATGACCCCGATGCGGCCGGGGTTCTAGAAGATGTCTGGAAATTTTTAAGGCCGAAACATCTGATGAAAGAACCCAATTTTCCTCAGAAGACCGTCACTTGTCTCGCTCCACCTGAGGAGTTTTCCTACCACCACGCAAGAGGCGCAGGGCGCATTTCTTTAATGACGTGAGGAAGAGGGTGTACACGCTAGGAAGCATCGAGGCCGTACACGCGTTTTTTACTGATACGAAGAAGAGAGTGTTCAGTTTAATCAGTATAGCGTCGTTGATAATCATATAATATTGTCATCCATTAAACTACAAATGCGATGGATATTTAAAGTTGATCTTACTACCTGCACATTTCTTTCTTTTTGTATTTTTAGTTTTGTTAATGTTATTTTATTTGTTTTATTTTGTTCAGTTTTATTTTATTGGAGGATGGAGGAATGTATGGGTGGGGGGATGGACGGATGTTTGGATGGATGGAGGAATGGATGGATGGATAGATGGATGGATGGATGGATTCGAGTAAGGATGGATGGAGGGATGGATGAATGGATGGAGGGATGGATGGATGGGTGGAGGGAAGGATGGATGGATGGATGGATGGATGGATGGATGGATAGATAAATGGATGGATGGATGGATAGATGGATGGATGGATGGATGGATGGATGGATGGATCCAATTATGGATGGATTGTTGGATGGATGGATGGACTGAGAGGCGGACCGACGGACGGACGGACGGACGGACTGTTAGATGGGTGGATAGGTGTACTACTAATGCGCAAAACTATCCTTGTTGGAAACCAGTAACGGTGCTGATAGCGTTATTGTAGAGGAGCGGATTATCGAATTCAGGGGAGGGAACCGCTATAATGGAACCTAATGTGGAGAATATCCTGGGTTATCTTTCTTAGCACGTAAAATCTCCAACTGCAAACCGTATTCAAGTTAATGTATTTGATTGTCTATTTCTCTGTTTTTCTATATATTCATAGATTTCTGTAATTGTTTATTTCTTTTATCTATTCTGATCTCATTTTGTCCTACATTCACTCGTTTGTTCTTTTCATCTGTTTGTTTCCTCGCTAATTTGTTAGTTACTGAATGAGTGAGTTAGTTACTTAGTTGGTTAGCCAGTTAGTTTGTTAATTAGTTATTTTTTAGTTAATTAGTTACTAATTTACTTCGTTAGCTGGTTAGTCATTGAGTTAAATTCGTTAATTTCATAGTTTATTAATGCGTTTGTAAATTAGATAATGCTACTTGATTGATTAGATTGCGTTATTTTTTATTAGTTGTTTTATTCAGTGCAGATTTAATATATTTGTTTTTGCCTTATACCAGGCATCTGTGCGTTTTAAAAAAATATGATTTGTTTTTGGCTTCCATATGGCCGCATCATTTTGCTTACTTACAAAGAAAGAATTCACGTTGCTGAAGTCTAAATCATGCCTTCTCCGTGAAACAGAACCCACTTTATGAAATTGCCCGTTTTACCAGCCCCAACCTCCATGCACCAAACAATATATAACTTAATTTGATTATACTTGAACAAACTACTAAATGAACAATTTACCACGCTCAAGATGAACAGCTATTTCAGTAATGGATACGGAGCTATTAATCATGTATGGAAAGTTTAAGATGCTCTTTAGCAACTCGTTGAGGCGAACCACTATGGTTGCTTGCGTTTTGCAGTAGGGCACCATGTGAGGATATGGGTGCAACAGCTGGGTTTTCTCGAAAAAAAAAAAACGGCGTTCTTTTGAAACAGTTTAAAATGGCTCAATGTCTTTCGTGTGTGTGTGTGTGTGTGTGTGTATGTGTGTGTGTATGTGTGTGTGTGTGTGTGTGTATGTGTCTTCATTTGTTTCTGATTCGTTGGCCGAGGAATCAAAAAACAGTTCACTGAACTTTTCATTGAACTAATTAATTAATTAATTAGATTGTGTTCACGGCAAATTAAATTCCAGCTCTCAAAATAGCGGCATAATTTGAAAGAGGGCGTGGCATATAACAATGGGCGTTATGGATACCTGCATGCATCCTGCTGTCCTTGAAGTAGGAACAAAGTAGATCGTTATTTTGTATTTTTAAAAATATTACCACTATTTTTTATTTGTGTGCTGATTACTCCGAATTTTATTCTTTTCCCACCAATCTAATTGCTTCATTTGGTTTGATTCGAGATTTTACAGACTAATTTGTAGATCGCCGATCCAGATCCTGGGCTGCAGAAGGGCGAAGTTCCATACTAGGCAATGTGTCTTCAGGAGGGTTATAAGTAGAATTAGATTTAGGATTAGGGTTAGATTAAGGGTAAGGGAAAGGGCAAGAATTAGGGTTAGGGTTAGAGTTGGGGATCAGGTAAGACTTGGGATGTGATATAAAGTTTGTTCAATGGCTCTGAAACATTTAAGTACAACAGAGACCATCTGATAACAATTGACCCTTGGGGACTATTTTGACTTCCTATTAGCAATACTAGTCTCCCTCCCCTCCTCTTGTTTATTTCTTGTTTTCTGATTGTGTGTGTGTGTTTGTGTGTGTGTGTGTTTTGTCTGTGTTTTTGTTTTTGTTTTTAATAAGAGAAGAAAAAGCGAGAGGTGAGAAAGGCGCACTATGTGATACATAAGAGTGTTAGAGTATTCAGAAGAGAGTGGAGAGAGAGAAAGGGAGAGAGAGAGAGAGACAGAGAAAAGAAATATAAGAATGACAGATAGAATTTAGAAACATGCATGACCGATAGACAAGCGGGGGAAGAGAAAGCGAAGGGCGAGAAGGAGAGAAAGAGGGAATAGGACACACACACACACACACACACACACATAGACACACACACAGACACACGCACACACACACACACACACACACAAACACACATGCACGCACAGAGAGAGAGAGAGAGAGAAAGAGAGAGAGGGAGATTGTGAATGAGAAAGAAATACAGAGGGACAGAGCAAAGGAAAAGCACGTCCAATCAACAATTCCTAATTAAAGAGGTAAAAGACTGCTCTTGACACAATTGGAAAAGTCTAGATTTTTATTCCTGAGTTCAAATCTTTGCCTATTAATTTCTTTACTTGTCATTGTTTCTTTTTCTCTCTTTCTATCTCCCTCTATCTCTTGCTCTGTCTCTCTCTCTCACTCTTTCTCTCTCTCCCTCTCTCTCTCTCTCCCTCAATACATATCTCTCTCTCTCTATCTCTCTCTCTGTCTGTCCATCTCTCTCTCTGTCTATCCATCTCTCTCCTTCTATCTCTCTCTCTCTCCCTCTCTCTCTCTCTCTCTCTCTGCATCATACTACCACCATAGTCATGTCACTTGTTCTTTTTTTATCTGTTCTGTTCTTCTTTATTTCCTTTTCTTCCTCAACAGGTCCTTTATCCATTTTTTTTTCTTTAAACCGGTGTACACATACTTTGACGATTTTATAGTGCTGCCATGCATTACATTTCTAACAAAAAGTCTTCAACTTTCCATGTCGCTCAAAGAGGATTTCTAATTATTGCATAGAGGATCAAAACACTCACATTACTGGCGCCTACAATGAGAATCAAAGAACCGTTGAGATAACCTCCATCAGGAGGTTGAAAGACGTATATAGAACGTAACGTACAACGAGAAATGAATCTTTATTGCGTGGGCACATTCAGATTTGTTTTACGGTTTACATTAACACCTCAAAGCATTTTAAACGATGAAGTGCCAAGTAGTTTGAACAAAAGGAGGTTTACTGGCTTTTTAATAGATTTGTGAGCATTGTGTTACTACTCCTTCTTCGCCCGCCCCCGATCCCCCCAGGATATATAAGCAGGTCTGTTTGTCTTTTTAAAAATTTGTCAAAATGGAATAAGAACCTTCATATTTTGTTATGGGGTGCGACTCCTCAAACCCAACCCATTTGTCCCTGTTACAAATCAATCGGTAGCACCCCCACCCACCTCCGCCCCCCCCCCCAAACCACTGTCGGGCAGAATTTCGTTGACATTGGGGGACAGGTATTGACAGAGGGAGAAGGGAAATAACTCCTGGGGTGAGAGCACGAAGAACGAAAAAGGGGAGACAAGCCAAGAAAAACCATGACACACTAATAAAATACTCTCTTGCTTTCCTGAACACAGTTTCGAGATATATTGCCCATTTTTGTTATCTTTCTTGTACGAATATATTAATATAGTAAAGAAGATGAGAGTTTTCGAGAAGACAGTGTGATGCAACTTTCATAAGTTGTCTTTTAATATTGTGAGAATGTTACACTTCAATATTTTCGAGAATTTGAGAATGCAAAGATGCAGATTCAATAAGTTGTCTTTTAATATTGTGAAAATGTTATATTTCGATATTTTCGAGGATTCGAGAATACAGAGATGCAAATTTTAAGGTTTTTTTTTTTTTTTTGTTTGCTTGGTTGTTTGTTTGTTTGTTTTTTGACAATGTGAAAAAGTTATATATTTTAACGTTTTCGAGACTTCGAAAATGAAGAGCTGCAAAATTTTATAATTTGTAATTTGGTCCTGTGAAAATATTAGGCTATATCTCTATGTTCTCTAAAATTCGAGAATGCAGAGATATAAATTTAGCAGATTGTCTGTAAATATTGTGAAATGTTGTAGTTCAATAGGTTGGCAAATAATTGAACTGCGATGGAAAGGCGTTTTGTCAGACCCGGTGTGCACATATCCTTAGGGTGAAGCCTGCACACCTGTACTGGGGTTGGGACTTACTAGACGTGTATTGTGTGTGCTTAAGGAAGCCTTTGTTTGCTTTGCCTGTTTGTTTTCATATAGGTGTAGACAAAAGACCATATTAAATTGAACTGAGAGAGAATATAGCTAGGGAAAAGAATGAAAGATAAGAGAGAGAGAGAGAGAGACAGAGAGAGAGAGAGGGGGAGGGAGAGAGGGAGAGAAGAGAGAGATTGATACCAAGACAGGAAGACAGAGAAACAGAAGTAGGGAAATTGAAAAAATGAAGAGAAGTAGAAAGAGAGAAAGATAGAGAAAGAAAGGAGAGAAAAACAAAAAGAGAGAGAGAGAATAAAATAAGAATTGCAGATAGCTAAAACAGATACACAGCCAGGAAGACGGTTGAGGGTGGAAGGGGGGAGGGAGGTGGGAGGGAAGACATGCGAATATGTGGATATATGTATGTGTGGATGGATAGATGGATTGATGGAGGGATGAATGCATGAATGAATGAATGAATGAATGAATGAATGAATGGATGGATGGATGGATGGTTGAATGGATGGATGGAATGATAGATGAATGAATAAATGAATGGATGGATGGATGGATGGATGGATGGATGGATGGATGGATGGATGGATGGATGGATGGACGGATGACTGGGTGAATCAAAGGATGGATGGATGGATGGGTGGGTGGGTGAGTGAGTGAGTGGCTAGCATAAATAATGCGATTATGGAGAAGAGGAGCGAGAGAGAGAGAGAGAAGGAGAGAGAGAGAGAGAGCAAGAGATAGAGAACGGCTACACAACGCGCTCAGTCAGTATGGCTTCTCTACCAAGCATCTATCATTCATTCTGTATTCCTGTCCGTCTGTCAGTCTGTCCAGACATGCATTAATCTATCCATCTCGCCAGGCCAGGTCACAACCACAGATCCTGATACTAGTGGTCAAGACCTCCCATAACGTGTCAGCCAGGTGTCTAACGTTTCCGACATGTAGGGCATATTCTGCCAGGGCATGTAGGCAATTTATCTTGGTATCAGATAACAGAATTATGACATGGCTCCATGTCACCATGTATTGGACGGGACCTGTCCATGCATGTGGTGGTCGGGTTACAGTGTTTGGGGATATTGGACGAATTCAGGTTTAAAGAGTGCATCTATCTATCTATCTATCTATCTATCTATCTATCTATCTGTCTGTCTGTCTGTCTGTCTGTCTGTCTGTCTGTCT
>JBCAUA010746701.1:0-15048 GCA_038406235.1 Peronia verruculata | reverse complement strand
ATACGTCAAAAAATGACGCCGTAGCTTGTTTTAGAAGGGAACCACCATCGCCCGAATTCGGTCCATAAACCGCGCCGGGGCAGCCTTTACGGCGAGGCGGGTTTTTGTCTAGCGCCGCGCGCGGCTGATTGGCATTGCTAAGAGAATATAACAATATGCATTCAATTTTATAGAGCAGCTCCACCATTTGATTTATTTTATAAACTTGTGAGATCTAGATTTATGAGACAACCATTCAAAAAGTAATTGTTCTAATTGTTAATGTTCACCCAGAGATACAAATGTGGATCTCACCCTCTATGTTTCCAGTTTATCACACTAAATGTATCGACCCTTGGCTGACCAAGAACAAGAAGACTTGTCCCGTCTGCAAACGGCGAGTCATACCTGGAAGAGACGCAGACTCTGAATCAGGCTCAGAATCGGACGAGGGAGGGACCACCTCTAGAAGTGGCTCAGAGAGTACTCCTCTGCTGGCAGGTGAAGCCGCAGCCCGCCCAACCCGCCCGCTCCGCCCCCAGTCTCATGGCAGCATTCAGGATGATGCTGATGGTACTCCACAGGCTACAGGTGAGTAGAAGTTTCTCATATTCAAACTTCACTTTGTAAACTTTCTCAAGTTGGGAATATTTTTTATCATTTTTGTTACTTCCCTTTGTCACACGCTAAAGGTGTTGAACAAGCAGAGTATTGAAGAAAGAAAAATTGTTTGTCTCCTCATCATTTTAAAGATTGAATACAAAAAAAAAACAAAAGTAAAAATGAGACGCGATACGATGAAATCAGGCTCTTGTCAAATTTTGAGCATATGGAGTGATTGATATCGCTGTAGAGATTATTTATTTCCCTTTCAGTTGTGAAAACATTATTGTTTTACCTCATGTAGAAGTCGAGACATTGGCAATTAAAGGCAATGGGGGTGAGGTGTTACTGGAGATGAATTTATTGAGAAAATGTTCTATCACTTTAGTAAATCTTTCTTAATCCTTGTAAGGCCATGCTACTAAATTACAATTTTTGCCTTTTATTCTGTCTATTTCAGCAAATTTGGCTGTGAAATGCATTTTTGGATTGATATAGAAAGGTTCTGTGAAGAAAAGGCATTGTGTAATTTCACTGTTGAAAAATAAGTAATATCTCCAGTTGCTTCAGTTTGATGAGCTCCTGGTTTCACTGTGTCACATCTCAAATGCTTAAATTATTACATAGAAAATAAAACCCACTCTTTATATCATGAAGTTTTTTGACATTTTTAGTGATAGTTGTTTCCTGCAATGAGGGCAAGAATGATTTTTTTTTTTTTTCTTCTTCTTCTTTTCTGTGATTGTCCAACACCCCGTATATGTAACAAAAGGAAGTAATAGAGTGCTCGAAAAACAATCTTCCTTCAGTTAGTTCTGTTTACCTCAGACCTTAGAGTGTCAGTAGGAACTAATGTTTGGATATCGGTACGGTGAGTTTTTCATGTTTCAGAAAAGATACCAATAGTTCAGGGCTAGAGGCAATATAAGGTGAATATTATGTGCCATATTGTTTATTATTTGATAAAATATTCAGACACAAAATATAGTTAGTCTTTAACCAGATCTGCCTGTTGACATTTTTAGATTTGGACAGTTCTGTTTTGAAGGTCACCCCACTCCTACCTCTGGTCATTTAATTTTATCATTATATTACATTAAGGTTAAACTGAAATGGATACATACAGATACTGCATGGAACATGATCATATTCTTTGCAAGTCAAAATAATCCAGGGGCCTAAAGGGATTGTTTCATTTATTTGTGAAGACTTATGCTGGGCATATGTCAGATTCTTCAGATCCAGCTTTAACAAATTCTAGTGTTACAAATTTGTAATTGTCAGAGGTTAATCCAAAAATCAGGAAATTTCAACAAATGCTCACAGACAAGCACATTTCATGAGATTTTTTAAGCTTATCTCTGTTTTCATTGATAAAAATGCACATTATAACAACTGTGTGGTGTTGTTTTTTATGCAGTTGCCACCACCCATGAGTATGGTGCGATTGTTGACTTGGATACAGAGGTACAGCACGGTGCTGTTGGCGGTGCTGGCATCTCAAATCACCACAACCATCCTGTGAGGGCCTCTGCCACCGCATCAGGCCAGGGACATGTACAAGAGGTGGAGGAGGTTCGCAGAGAGGATCGGAAGAGAAAGAGGCATGATAGAGACCGACGTGCCCACAGGGAACAGGCCCCACTAGCAGAGGAAGAAACTGAAAGTGCCAGTGCACCATTGGTCAGTGAAACTAGGGAGGAACGACGGGAACGCAGGAGGAGGAAGAAGGAAAAGCGCCGTGCAGAGAGAGCTGCAGCAAATGAAAATGGTACCAGTCCACAAGGCGTAGAGGGTGGAGAAGATAACGGATTGGATGTGATGGCAGATGAGGTAGTGGAGCCTGGCTCAAGGCATGTAACTCAGGAAGCAGAGGGAGCCAGGAAAGCCAGCCCACTTCCACAGGAGGATGGTCAGCAGGAAGTAAAGGAGCAGGAGGAAGAGAGGGACAAGAGAGAGGATTACATCAACCCCAGCTACTCAGAAAGTCAAGAAGTGGTTATACCAAACCCAGGTCGGAGGCACGAGATGAATGAAATGGTATGATCATGTTGAAGGGCACAGTCATCCCTTACTACATATAGGCATATTTAATGAGTCATCGTTCCTACTCAAACACCTAGATGATTTATTGAACAAATTGCCATTGAAGTTATGTCATTGGTTCAGCAACAATTTTCAAAGGTCATGTACACTGGTATAGTGTACCATGAATGTTCATTTCCATCACTATCCCCACATTTCATCATTGACAATGAATCGAACTTGCTTAATGTATGAAAATATGTGGCGAGAGGCAAAAATTACACTTTTACTGGGAAAAAAAAATTTCAGTCATCATCATCAATTTCTTTACAAAATCATGACCAAAAGTTCAATTTAAGGATTAACTGTGACTGGTCATTTCTGTGGTGCTAAGGAGAAACCTGTCTAAAACTTTCATTGAAGGCTGAAAAACTGCTTGGCATGTTGGAAATTTCTCAGATCTAGGTCTGGAAGAGGTCTTCTTGGATATTATATGAATTCTTGAATTGCTAGTCAAAGCTACTTTCAGAAAACGTGACCAAATCTAAATGAGTTTTTTTTTTTTTTTAATACATTGTTATCTTTTAACAAAAAAAACCATGAAACTGAACAGTGCAACTTGGATGTGGCTGCTGGTACCATTCTCCCATAGTGAGTAGTTAATTTAAGCAGAATAAACAGAAATGTTTACAATCATCACACAGTGGCTTTTGCACATCGGTCTGTTCATTATCATCATCATTATTATTACTAGTATCGTCTGATTAGTTGCCGGTTGGACAGTCTTCTTCTATTTTATAAAATTATCATTACCAGTAATATTACTGTTGTAACTTTCTATTCAGTGTTGCAGGTGCAGAAATGTAGTAAATTATTTAGAGCAGATTTTTGCCTCTGAGGAAGCTGAGTATGGGATTTGATAAAATGTAATCTCTATATTCCTTTTTCTTAAGCTTTTGAGTGCCACTGTTTCAAAACTGATGATATTTGTGAGTGCAATTGTTTGCTATAGTACTTGATCAGGCAATATCGTTGAGAATGAATGAAGATTTCTTTATTAGACAGGATAAGATTTTTCACACTTGGCTAATGTGCTGTATTATGTGGACATATGTAAGGAATGAGTCTTGACATTCAGTGAGAATACACACAAGGATTTATTGTATTGGTCAGCTTCTCTGTAAATATTGACCATAAGACTTATCATGCGTAAGTTTTACCATTGAGCACCGCATTGTCTTGAGGGCGCAGCTGTGCTGGATTAAGCAGATCAAGTCATTTTAGAGTTTCTGGTGCTTTTTTTTTTTTTTTCCTTCCATCCTTTATGTTTTAATTTTATTTGCAGAGATTTTAGAGTTTAAGAGGACAGTCTACCTATATGTGACAGTTTTGATGTTCCACAAGTATGTACAAAGTTGTTATATAACCAGGGAGATAGTATGTATTCTGCATGAATTTGATTTGATTGAAAGTATTAATGGCCCTGAAATCCTTCACAAGGTTTACTTGTTGAACAGAATGTTCATTTCGTCGCCCCAGAATTAAACTGTCCTAATTGCAACAGTTTTATGTTGTAGATAGTACAACTTAAATCTGGGATGAGGCCTTCTTGTCTTCTTTCACTATAATGACATTCATATTTTGACCGCACTCATTTGGCAACAGATACCTGCATAGCTTTGAAATGAGCAGATCAATTTTAATTAACTTTGTAACGGTAAATCAGGTGGCTGTTTTTGTCCTTAAACCATTTCTGGTAACATGCATGGAACAGTAACAAAATCTTGTCATTCAGTGCGGCTTTTTAAAGTTGTGATGAGATGGGCATTGTTATTACATACTATTCTGTTTTTATTCTGAATATTCCATGTTTAATACCTCCTCTCCCACCCTCCCCCTTCCAATTCACTCCACTCCACAATCATTTTCATTTTTACATTGACAAGCATATGTTGATGCTATTGATGCCATTCCATATAATGACACTTGAATTTTTTTTAACATTTTCTTTTTTCTTTTGTCTTGTTACCAGCACAAATGAGTTGGAAGTCGCCCCAGACAATGAAAATATATGGCTGTTTTTTATCGTTTTATAACTACTTTCCAACTAAGATACTTAAATTTTTTTTTTTTTTTTTTCACAGAATGTCAATTTAACCTTTTTGTAATCTGAAGAAAAAAAGAAATATTTTGGTATCATAGTCAGAGAATAGTGAAAAACGGTAAGAAACGGCTGTGACTTGAACTCACCTGGTGCGACTTGCGACTCATTTGCCCTAGGCGCAAGACATATATTGTCTGCATTTGCCATCCTGTCCCCTTCATTCCCTCTTGTCATAATGGTCATATTCACTCATTCAGATGAACGTAGTTCATAACCTGTTAGCTCACAACAAACCTGGTGATTGATTGGGACATGATTTCTCCAACTACCATTGACATAATTACACATATTATAGGACAAGCAGTGCCATTTGCAAACTTATATAAAGAGATTAAACAAAAGAGGGCTGTTTGCTTGAAATCATTCTTTTAGTTTTCATTTTTCCAATAGTAATTTCTACCAGCACAAAATCAGGGAACTGGGAAGTTGAAAAAGCTTTGTTAGAGCGAAGGTTAGAAGGAATATGGACCAAAGAAAAAATGATAGTAAATATTTTTTTATGTCAGATTTTTAATATCTAATTGTTGTCCCGTCAACCTGTAATCTGTCCTTACTAATACTTACTCACAACTAACAAAAATACTAAAATCTAAACATTTCTATCATTCTTATTCTTGCATGTTAAATGTTCTCAATTGTTATGCAGTAGCAATATAAATAATCATCATTTTTTATATGAATCAGTGTAAAACCTCAGCATGAAATCCTTGTCTGATTTGAGTCCCAGCACATTGGTGTGAAGCATTGATGGCCATAGAATTGGCACCGGTGAGAATATGCATGTAACTTTGCAAATAAATGCACTGTGCTTTTTGACCAGTGTATGGGAATCAAATTAGTGAGTCAGTTTGCAACATTTTCAAATTATTATCATCATCACATTTTAAATGTTTTCGTTTTATTTTGTTTTTTGATATAATGAATTTATTTGCATTTTTATTGGATAGGTATGATGTCATGGATGTATGTAAAGAACATTGCTTATTTGCTATTTTTAGATGATTAATTGAATGACTTAAAGACCAGATCGCAGTCATTATGCTTCTGTTATCGCTAGAACTATTCATAAATAAGATGAAAAAATTGCAGCTTTCATGTTTGCTAATTACTGCCATGTTTTAGGTTTGATTCCAGTTAGTGATGAAAAGTTTACCTATAAGGAAAATCCCACAAGGCTATTCATTACATATAAACAACCAGGGATATTGTCAACTGTATATATACTGCAGACCACGATCTTTATACATGTGATTCCTTGCCATTGTGAAAACCCTTTTTGATGTAATCATACTGTATGCATGATGGTCGGTGTATTCTTGGCAGTCCTCTGTCATTATTATCAGTAAGACAACTGTGCTCTTAGACTTCATATAATCAGGTACTGTGTACTGATGCCATGGCTAGAGCATGCATGGCCATAACATTTTCAGGGATGTCAATTTTCCTACTTTAGTACGATTTCCTACTTTTTGGCTGTCAGTAATTTCTCTCTTGGTCCCAAATCCACTATTATTTACCATTAATGTACTTCAGTTTTATATGCTGCTAAAGAATATACCAGGAACTTTTCCTACTTTTTTTATGGAGACAGATTGACATCCCTGCATTTTGTCTCTCATCCCTCAATGCAGCATATTAATACATAAACCTCTGGGTGAGACCAGATATATTTGCAATGTAGTTGTTCCATTCATGCATAAGGGCTTATATGAATAAACACCAGTTACGAGAATTAGATAGTGCTGTCAATACGCTACTATATGGGAACATAATTACCCCTTGTACATCTACAAAAAAAGGAAGAAAGTTACAAACAGTTCTTTGTGAGATTAGATGATGCTTTAAATAGCATTAACATGCAAGGCACAAGCCAAGAGTTGAAAGATATTTTTATCTATTTTTGAAATGAAACATCATGATGCAGATTCGCAATGTCTGAAATCACCAGTGCATAGGCATGGCCTGTTCCAAAATGTTTACAAGACCTAATATTTATGAAAACACTGCTTCCAGCGCAAAGAGCCATTCTCACTACTTTCTCTCTTTCTTTTTTCTCCATATTGGAAATAAATAATCCATACCCGCATTTGCAGTCTGTAATGGTGTGTTTGCTGCTTCTTAAAACATCCTAATGTTATCTTGATTGCTGTTCTGGTAACCAGTATTTTTGAAACTTGAATTTGTACTGCGATACAACCAGTATAATTATCTGCCGTTTATGGTCTGTGTTGACATTTTATTGTTTCCTCTTTCGCTGATAGTTTGTGTTTTGTTATAACCGAATGAATGCTGTGACCAGGTGATCTTACTGCTCTTAGACAAGCTTGTTGGTTTAATTGACTCCTTGTGTCATTCAAAGCACCATTTATCCTTGCCTTGTTGCTGTGGTTTTTTTCACTGTGTTGGAGATTGATGATTTCCTTTAAGACAATCACTGTCAGAATAGACCGTCCGTGCAGCCAGCCATATGAGTGAATCCACAACAACAGGGACAGATTGAGTGCTTAGGGAGCATTGGCCCCCTCCACATGTGACGACTGACAGTAGTGCTAAGGGAGTATTGGCCCCCTCCACATGTGAAAACTGACAGAAGCAGCTTTATACTGAAGAAGTGGAACACTTAGAGCTTTTCAATTTGAATATGTAAGTCATTTGCCATCTGACAGACCAAAAGGACATCGTTTTACACTTGACTTTTTAAGCTTAGAAATGCGAGCAGAAAATACTGGAGCACAAGAATTTCTGTGGTGATACTAACAAAAAAAAAAAATGGGGATTACAAAAGAAAGACCTTAAACCAGCAGTTATGCATGAGAAATGGATAGATTACCTGTTCCCTCTGCCTCTGTTTCCCCATATTTTGCTACGCCCTGGCTAGCGTAATTACATGAATGCAGTTTGAAAATCATAAATATCAGGACTAGAAAGCAATAGAGGATGAGCTCTTGTACAACTATGAACAGTTATTCCTTTTACTCATTGCAAATGATTTGTGTCACTCAAGCAATACATCTGACTCATTTCTAAGTTACTTAGCGGAGATTGAGAGCATTACTCGAGCTGTGCAAATAGAATAGAGTTGGCTTGTCAGGAATGTTAGTTTTGTGACAGAATTTAAATAAAAAAAATATTAAAATTTCCAGAAATAACAATAAAAATAAAATAAAGATAGCATTTTCCAAAATAAAAGGTACAATTGGAACCTTTTGGTATCGTGACACTTGGTTAATGAACTGCAGTGTAAGAGACTTTTATGCTAAACCCATATAGTGATATAGATCTATGGAGCAAATGTATGTTTGCCACCTGGTCACAGACTGCTTTCTCTTCCTAGTCTTCTCCTTCCTGATCTGTCCTTTCTGTCATGCAGCTTCCACTGCAACCGGGAGTTGAGCAGTTTTTTTATTTTCCCCTCCATACTCTGTCCACCATGTGTAGGTTCTGGTCATCACAGCCATTTCTCTAGCCATAGGTGGGAAATAGCACCAACGTCACAGGCACATTACCTATGCCCGCTTAAGTAAGGGGAGGAAAAAAAGTGATTCACAGTTTGTGTAACAATTCCTTTGGCAAGAGGGCTGACTCTGAGAAAATAGGTTTTGAATCTATGGCAGAGTATTTGGAATTTGTATGATAGTCTTCAGGCTGGGTAGATAAAATTAGGAATATCTTCATGTCTACAAATCCGGAGTTAAGTGTTTTTCAGGTGGAACCAAGGGCATACATTTGTAAGCCGGCCTACAGATAGATTTTAACTGATTCTAGATATCATCATAGAGGCTCTAGGATCCCAGGGAAGATATGCTCGTCTGATTTCTATTTGTGATTTTTGTCATGACATGGTATATCTATAATGCTGCAATCCTATCATATGCAAAACCTGAAAATTTGGAAAGCTGCTGTTGACAGGTCTTTCGTAGATCACATTTGCCTGTTTTTACAAGGGCCAGGAGTGTGGCTTTTCAAGTTTATCAGTTAGCATTGATTAGCAAACGAACAGCCTACTTTGCTCTGATGCCATTTAAGACATTTTGGTGTACCATTTTAATATATGTGCATATGTAATTATTTATAGTATCTTAGTCAGAATGTTTTTCATCAACTGTGAATGCAATTTTTCTTTGAGGACAGATGAAATTGATTATGTCTTAACTTACCTTTAAAACACAGATTCTTCATTCACATTCTTTCTGTCCTAAGAGCATGATGCCCTCAGATTCATATGATGTTGAACAGGCTATTAATATATGTCCCGCAACCAGGGCAAATGAGTCGGAAGTCGCCCCGGGCAACGGAGATATGTGGCTGTTTGTGGTCGTTTTTGGCTACTTTCCAACGAAGATACTTTTTTTTTTTTTTTCACAAAACGTCAATTTAACCTTTTTTTTTAATCTAAAAAAAAAGAGAAATATTTTGGTATCATAATCGGAACATAGTGATTTACGGTAGAAAACGACTGTGACTTGAACTCACCTGGTGTGACTTGCGACTCATTTGTCCTGGGCGCAAGACATATTGCTTATACAGAAGATGACCTCTTAATTTAGCATTTCGTTAGGACTGAGTGTATAGTCTTTCTGGTAATTTTGTTATTCTCATTGTGTTTTCTGTTCTGTTGCACAATCATGTCTTTGTCTCCCCTAGCTCTTCCATTGTGCTGACTGCAGTCTGCAGTGGACACCCTTTTTTTTTGTGTCATAATGTCATATCTGAATTACATACAAACACATTCAAATAATGAAAAAAAAAAATTATCCAAGATATTTGAGACGCGACACGATGACATCAAGCTCTCATTAAATTTCAATCACTGGAGTTAAGGTATCAGTGTGAAGATTATTCAATTCCCTATCAGTGTGTGAAAAAATGACATCTCTAACTTAAGTAGAAGTTGAGATATTGGCAATTGAAGACGATGGGAGTGACCTGTTGCTACAGCTGAATTTATTGAGAAAAGAGCCAATTGCTTTTGTAAATCCTCATTAATCCTTGTTAGGCCGTGCCACTAAATTACAGTTTTTGGGCTTTTACTCGATCTGTTTCAGTAAATTAAACTCTGAAATGCACTTTTAGATTGATATAGAAGGGTTTGGTGAAGAAAAAAAAAATGCATTAACAATTCATTCACATGTGATTTCTCCGGTCGGCTCATTTGGATGAGCACCCAATTTCATTGTGTCGCGTCTCATTTGTCAAGTATATCATGAAAACTAGTTCTATTATGTTCTTGTACATATGGGTCCTCTCAATGTTTTCTTTGAAAAGAAAATTGTTTGCATTTTGTGAAAGAAGTTGCAGTTCTCTTGGACTTTGACTCATGAGCTTTAAAATAGATGTGTTTCCGAATAGAATGAATATGTGAGATCTTGTAAATTTTTTTAATTATTTTTTTTTTTAAAAGAAAATGAAAATATCAATCTAGCCAAATTTTAGGGTGAACAGTGATAGAAACAGTTCAGATTTTTCACCAACTGTAGATTTGTTTCTGTATTTCTCTCATCTTTCCTTGCCCTGCCGCACAATGTCACATACCAAGGTTGCAGTGGCAGCGTGTGTCCTAAATCATAAGATGGGTGTGTACATATATATGTAAATGTCTTCTTTGTATAATAGTTTGAGAAAAACACCTATGTGCTTTCACTCACTTTCCAGCTCAGCACTGGAAAAAAGGATCAATCAGCTTTCAATTTGATTTGGGAATAAAACCAGCTTCATTTCATTTGCAATTTTTTTTTAAAATTTTATTTTTTGTTATTATCTTTTTTTTTTTTTTTTGGTAAAAGAATCTTTTTCTTCAGCTGCCTTGTAGTATGAGCTCAATAGAAATCTTTTTTTTTTTTTTATCAATATGTTGGATTTGGCCAGACGAACAGGATTCATGAAGTAAGAGAACATGTATTGATAATGTTGTGATAACCATTTACATGTATTTAGATTTTAACAGTGAGTTCAGGGTCCCGACGTTGTTACCACAGAGACAGTGATACGTAGAACAAGCTTTTGCCGGAGAAATTTTTATTGCATATATTGGGCTTCTTCTTTCACGATAATCTTTCTCTTTAGTCTGAATATCTGCATTATTTCTATGATCTTCAAGAGAAAAAAAAAAAGCCAGCAGCAACAAGAAATGTTAATTTCTGTACAAGTCATATCTTGTAAAAGCAAATCAGAACTTTGTAGTAAAATTTGCTGGACATTTAGTTTCTCTAGCTGATCTTTTAAAGCCAGGTGAGACTGAGCTTTTAATTTTGAAAAAGTCATAGCAATTTGGACAACTAAAAAAAAAAAAAGGTTTTAATGTCTTAGAGTTAAAATATTTTCTTATCAACCATTTATAAGGAAACAGCATCTCAAGTGGTATTGGAGTAAAGTAAAGGCCTGAATCTGTCCATGGATATAATCTTGTTCTTAACCACAATCAATATTGGTTATGATTACATACACGTATATTGATGATTACTTGGATTTTTATTTTTTTTTTGTTGCTTTGCATTTTATTATTAGGCTATCTCTCATGTTGTTTAGATACAGTCATGCAGGTATGAAAATCATATACAGACATTAAAAAAGTCCTCAGTTTTTGCTTAAACGTGCACCAGATTCTCAGATTTATAAGAATTTCTAGTCCTTTTTTTTTTCTTTGTTATTCTTAGAAGCACCATACAGCAGCAAATTGTGCAGCAGTTAATAACTGTTCCATAGCTTTAAGTTCTTTATTTGTTTTGCTGCTGCTGTTTTTTTTTTTTTTTTACTTATTGAGCAATACCAATTATTCATTGTTTTTGTCTCTCAGATTTTTAAAAAATGTTGCTATAAAAATTCTGGAGAAAGAAGTTCACCACTTTTAGTGCAAAGCACAGGGATGTAAATAACTTTAACCTAGCATGAGAAAAAGATGAAAGTGTCGATGAGCATATTTTCAGAAGGAATAGATGGAACAGAAAATTCAACTCTGTTGGCTTATTGTAAGAAAGCACAGAGTGCATATATGATCCTACATTTGAAGGGTTGCAGGGCAAAACACGACAAATACCATTTTCTAAAATTTTGAGTTATACCCGTCAATACTGGGAATGGTGATAGTGCTATATGGTAAGGACTTTCCTTTTCACCAAACGCGACTTATCCTTCCGGAAAGTCTTCAGAAACTTCTAGTTCTTAATGATAAATTACTAACTACTGGAGAACAAATTTGCCATTTTTCTCTAAACGGCTATTTTGCATATGTCACGTTTTGCCCCAAAATCCTTTATTTGCTTTTGCTCTCAACTTAAAACTCCGAGGAAAAGGGAAGTGTGGATTAATGTATTGTCATCGTGCCCATGAAGAAAACGAGCTGTCTCAAAAATCAGTGGTTTTAGAAAATCAATAGAAAATATGGTATTGGATGGAAAATGTACTTGCATACCGCCTTTCAAAAACATCTTTTATCATACATGTATCTTTTTCTTTGTTTGTGTTTTTTTTTTAAATTTATTTTTGTCCTCATTTTACCATAGATTTAACGGTTTGTGTAGAATCCAGCAGTGCATCAGAAGGAAAGAATTAACCAAACTCTGAGTTAGGCCATTTGTTTGTGAGCGTCACCTATGGTTAGGACCAGAAACATAAACACAACAGACCAAATCATTTTATAAAAGTGTCTTAAACTATAAGACAACTGTCTAAGTGCAATAAGAAGGTCTTGACACAGTAGAAATTGATGAACACAGTTCCAAATTTTTTAATCGACTTGCTTCAACCAAGTGATTTTGGAGGCATTTTGAATAACACCATTGTGCCGTGTACGTGGGTCATACATAAAGTAACATTATCGGTAACAGAAAAAATAGAGAAAAAAAAAATCATATAGCTCATCATCAATAGGAAATAGACAATTAATGAGCCATTTTTTCAGCCAGCTAGGTTACTTCCCTTTGCCAAGTACAAGAGGTGTAGGATAAGCATTGCAAAGAAGGACAAGTTACGTTTTCTCTTGTTATTTGAAACATGTGGTGCAAAAAAATTATGAAAAAAATTATCAGAACAGGAAAAAAACATATTCACCATAGGATGAATTTTTCTGAATTTTCTGTTAATTATGTCTCACATTTAACAAGCGAAAAAGTGATATTTTCCTTCTTTACAATGCTTGTGTTATACCTCTTGCACTGGGCAAAGGGAAGTAATTTCGTTGACGGTTAAAATGGCTCATTGTCAGAGAGACCAATGTCTGTTCACTTTGCCAAAATCACCCCAGTGACTCTGGCAAAATGAGATTGTCACGTTTTCTCAAACCCACTAAGAGTGTACAAATGACCTGAGTACATGTAGTTATGTTATAAGCAGGCCAATATTACAGACCTGTGGCCATTTCAGTTTGCACCTCCATCGTTTTTGTCAGAGCCCAGCAAAACATAAACTTTTACACTGTAGTTGTCAAGGCTGATTGGTGTTTTGCCACAAGATCTTTGTCTGGTCTTCTTAATCTGGGGATACTTGAATAAGAAAAGGCATTTAGGAACTCATTGATGAATTTGATTTGTAAAGATTGTCTGTATAATTGTTAGTACATGTATTGTGTTGATGAATCAATTGTTCCAGGGATTTTGCCACTGTAGTGCCTCTCTCTCTCTTTCTCTCTCTCTCTCTCTCTCTCTCTTTTTCTCTCTTTCTCAAGTTCCCACACATCTTCAGTATGTGTGGATTTGTTATTTTGTGTCTTGTATTCAGTTGTATGTTTATTTTCTTTTCTTTTCTTTTATTTTTCTATTCAAGATATCTTGTTCTTCATAACTTTTTGATGATCATATTATTATTTTATTCTCTCCAGTACTGTCATGGTTGGAGAAAAGAAGGAAAGCTCCCCCCCCCCCCCCCTTTTTTTTTTCACCTCCACCGTCCCCCGAGAGAAATACAGTAACAATTCCAACAAAGATTCAAAATGTTGTGTTCGAAATCTTATTTGATGTTATATCAGTGCTGTTCTTGTCGCAAAGTAGTTTATTAATAGTTGTTGCTCCCCCCCCCTCCAGCCTTCATGCACACACCATGATGAAAACTGCAATGGTCAGAGAATTAGACTAGTTGTCAAGAATCACACTCTTCAGAACATAAATTCAGAATTTAAGTTCCTCGAGGGCAAAATGAGATGAGGATGAACAATTTTTTGGTGTTTTATTTTTAAATGTTTATACATGTAGTATGTTACCTTGAATGCTTGATTAGGCGAAGCACTAGATTTTCACCTCCTAAACTATTGACTATGAACAAACCAGAGTGATAACCCCTTTTCTCTTAAATCGATAAAAAATGCTATAAGTTATTATTTGGCAAGGTTATGTGTTTGCATATTATCATTGCAAAAGATGTAAATTTTGATGCTCTACAATCAATATGTCAACGCTTTATTTAACAATGATATTTATCCAGGTGTTCAAAAATATACGTCGTGTTTAATGCATTGTTCTGAATTTATCAAACTTGTGTCCACCCAGTGCATCTTCTGAATGTAACTACAGTGACTGAATTTCTATACTCATGATTATTTGCATCTTTGTTATTGTTGTTGTTGTCATAAACTATAAAATTAAAAAAAGACAACAAACAAACAAACACACAGAGAAATCTCAATCTATAAGAAAGTGGGATATCTCTAGTTTTACTCAGTCTGACTAGAGTACATTAGGCCATTAGGCCAGGATTCAGCTGGAAGGATTTAATGATAGTTCAGCTGAGATGAAAGTCAGAAATGACTAGCACAGTAATTTGCCCAGACAGTCATGAGTTGTAGTTATGCTTAACTCTTTAGTCTAACATCAAAAACCGAGTGAACCATCTAAGTCATAATATATTTAGTTTGCAGAATCCTCATTCCTTTATTTGAACAGAATACAGAATTTGAAAGAAAATTAAGGAAAAAGAGAGCGAAAAAGAGAGGGAAAGAGAGGGAGAGAGAGAAAGAGAGAGAGAAAGAGAGAGAGAGAGAGAGAGAGAGATGTCTTAGTCCATATTCGTGCCGATAGAGCGTCTCATAATCTCCGACAATAGACTCAGTTACATTGTGCCGGCATCTTCGTTACCAAGAACAGTAGTCATTTCAGAGTTATTTTATTTATTTTAAAAGACTATACATTTTCAAAACTTCCAAATGCAAGTTATATAAGACAAACGTGGCGTGTTAGCTCAGTGGTTTGTGCAGAGGTCGGTGGTTCGAATCGCAACGGTAGAATGTTGTATCCTTAGGAAAGATACTTAACACACAATTTTCCTCAGCCCACCCATCTGTAAAACGGGTA
>JBCAUA010746591.1:0-15049 GCA_038406235.1 Peronia verruculata | reverse complement strand
TATCTATCTATCTATCTATCTATCTATCTATCTATCTATCTATCTATCTATCTACCTATCTATCTATCTGTCTATCTGTCTATCTATCTATCTATCTATCTATCTATCTATCTATCTATCTATCTATCAGTGGCTATCTAGCTATAGCTACGAGACACCTCATATTTGGCCTAGATTGTTGAGAACCGTACGTACGCATTACGGTGTTATCTTCGTTGTAGCATAGATCGTGGAGTTCCAAGACCTATGGTTGTAGTGTTCCTATCGGGAATTTCAAATTACTGACACATAACGGGCGTGCGTCTAGCCAGAGATATAGAGAGAGTCTTCTGTCTAGCCAATTCATACTACGTCCTTGACCTTGAAGTTTTCAAGTCAACCTTTTCAATTTTCAACTGTCCTTAACCTTCCAGCTCAAACTCGCTACGTTTTTGGCTCTCTGTCTGTCTCTATGGCTGCTTAACTCTTTGTTAACTCTTTCGTTGTTTGAATGTCTTTAATTTTTGTCTATCTACCGTTTTTCTTCATTTTATAGTACTCACAATAGTTAGGCCTACTTATGGCCTCTCCCTAAAACGTAGCTTAGTCTTATAAGAGGGTAGATAAATGTAGTTGATAGCTTCTTGGTAATAATAGCAATATTAAAAATAATAAAAAGAGAAACACAGGAGAGCAATAAAGATTTAAGGACATGGATAGAAACAGGAAGACAAGAGAGGGCGAAAGGATGAAAAGTAAACAGAATCATTTAAGTTTGCTCGAAACTAACGAAAAAATTATCAAAAACGAAATGAAATTCGACCAACCGCACATTACAAAATGCCTGTTCTTATTCAATGAAGTATTTACATTGTTATTGCACTGTCAAAGCAACACCAGAAAGCCACTACATGACAGTTTTGTTTGTCTGTTTGTTTTTTTTTTTACTAGCAAAAAGTTCGTATGCAAAATCATCGGCATAGATAAAATTATGAACGATAAGTGTGTCCCCCGCCCTATTATTATTATTATTATTATTATTTTTAAGTGTAGGCTATTCTCATAATATGGCCTATATTAATGCGGGCGCGCAACCAATTCACCCAAGTACGTGCGCCCAGTAGATCTAAATTTGGCTGATAGTTCTAACTACGTATGCCTCGAATGATTCATTTTGAAGATGTATGCCTTCGGGGAGTTGGGTGGTTGTGAGAGAGGGGGGATTTACAATGTCGGTATGTAATTAAGCTCTTTGTGTTTGTGTTTATGTGTAAGTGCGATTTTGTTTTGTTTTTAATGTATTTCATGCAACCGCTCAACCCAAAGCTTAGGATTCTCTCTGCTTTCAATGTCTGCCCAATTTGGTCAGAAGAAGCGTTTTGAGTACACTAGGATTTTTGAAATAGTAAAGTTATATCCATCCATCCATCTACCCATCCATCCATCCACCCATCCATCCATTCGTCTATCCATCCATCCATCCATTCGTCATTCATCCATCCATCCGTCCGTCCATCCACCCCACTGGTTTGAACCCTACCAGTACAGAAGTCACTCAACGATTCCCTGACTTATGGAGTAGGGGAGCCCGACATGTAGCCCTCTCGGATAAGGATGAATATATTTCTCTTGTGTACTTACTAAAGTTAAAGAACCCTTGAAAGTTAAGGATCAATGAAAAGTAGGTTGAGTGCCGCTGCCCGGGCAAATTTTGAAATTCTGAATTTCTGCCGACAAGGTGGCAACTTAAACTGAGGTAATCCTTTTCATAGGAATCAAATCTTAAAAAAAGAAAAAGAAAAAACACAACACAGCAAGAACAAAACACAAAAACAAACACCGACTTTGCACCAGCCGACATAACCACCCACTGGACATTCTGTTAAATGCCTGCCCCGGGTTATAGTCCGCGGGTTCAGGGCTTTCTCTTTCAACCTCCTGGATGGAGGTTATCTCGACCCACAGGACATTGAAAGACCTAGTTATTATATAGACCGGAATCATAACCGACTTTGTGCACGTACGTGCCTCCACCCCCCTCCCCCAGATTATTGGGAGATCCTTGTGCCCAACCCTAGTAGGCCTACTTGCTTTTGCCAGACAAAAAAGGTCTTGAACAAGTTGAGCAAGCAGGGTAAAGAGGAAAAACTGTCTGCACTGAAAAGCTGATCACAAAAAAAAAAAAAAAGATAAAATCATAGCAATAAGAAGGAGCCATTTTTTTACCTGTTATTTGGAATTGTTCATGATGTATATTTCAAGCACGGGGCACAGAAGTGAGTTTTTTTCCCCTTTACACTGCTTGTCTGACGAAGGAAGTAATAGGACTGGGCTTAAGCGTACGTAATACATGTAATATATTGTCCTATTGCTGGACATAACAACACCCCCACCGTGAACGATATTTACAAATTACGTGCAACCGATATATTTTTTGGCAGGGTCTGTATGAATGACATGTCATCTAACCAGTACTATCCTAACCCTAACCCTATCCCTAATCCTAATGCTCACCACTATATAGGGACCACTTTACGAAAATAGTGAAAATGATATTGAAAATTACAATGTAGGTGACAGATGACCCAAACAGACTTTTTACTTAATCCTTTTTTTTTAAATATATTATTTGGGTCACAAGTAACAGAATTAGTCAGTTCCCTTAGCTTTACCTTACAAAATAAGAGGTGGAGATGCCGAGAGGGGAGAGAACAGTCAATACATCTTAAACTGTGTGATCATTGAGGAAGGGAAGAAAATTGTGCGTATGGAAATCGTGAGCGCTGTCCTGACAGTGAGATAGTTAAAACATGGGAGAGAGAGAGGGATGGGGTAAAATAAAACTGAAGCCAGGGAATTGTAATATTGACCGGCGCAAATCAGAATCAAAGGAGATCTTTTTTTTTTTTTTCAACAAATAAGTGATATCGACAGCACAATACAAAAACAAGCAAAAACACAAACAAAACAAAAATAAAAAAAGAAGAAGTAGTAAAATCTGATATACAAATACAGAGGAAAAATAACATAAAATATAGTTCAGATCAAAAATAAACAAGAGCATCACCTTAAAATGAAACTTACATTAAATAGCTGGGGAAATGAGAGACAGTGATAAGTATTTTATTTATTTATTTGTTTTTAATTGCATCAGAAATTAGAGAGTGCGTGGTGAACACTCGGCATTTATTCATTCATCCATTCATTCATTCCTTTGGTCATTCACTCATTAATTCATCCATCCATTCATTTGGCCGTTCATCCATACTCTGTCATAACTTTTTCATTCATTCATTCATTCATTTAGACATTCATTCATTCTTTTATTCATTCAGGTTCAAGATTCCTTACCTCCCAGCCATTCTCTCGGTGTTACCTGTTTACCTCTCGGTGTTACCTGTTTACCTGTCGATTCGCAGGTAGGTATATAATAATATTTCTGCATAGAAAAGCATCAAGTGCAAACTTGTATTGTACTCTTTTTTTTTTTTTTTTTCTGAGCAGGATGTAGTGCCTTATGGATAAATAAAGTGTTCGGATTCGTACACCTATTCGTATAACTCACCGGGTTCGAGTTTGAAAGTGCTATAAGATTGACACAAATTCCAGCACTAGCCCGTTCACATTGCATTTGACTAGGTGCACGTAAGATGAGCCTGGTGTTCTTTTTCAGGTCATGCAGTATTTACGTGTATGTAGTGGCTAACAAGAAAGTAGAATACTTTTCGTGAGCTCAGTTCCCTGTTGCCCTATCTCCATTTTTTACATTTTGAGAAAATTTATAGCAACTGTTTTTGTACATAGGAGAAAGGACAAAATGATGTTCAAAATACCTGTTTGGAAAGCCATGAAAGCCATGATAGAACAGTACGTGCAGATAGCTGTTTGTAAACAAATTGTAAAACGCAATGTTCAGAGACCCCCGACAACCGCCCACACTCAGCTTCCAGAATGAAAGAAAGCAGGAACTCTGAAAATTTCATCATTTGCATTTGCCTAATGGATTGTAGTATGAAGTCTTTGTAAGAAGGAAGATAGGACAATGCCTGTCCCTGTTGTTTTTTCCTGAAGCTCCAGGTGGTCAGGTGACTTTCCACCTGGTACAAGAAATCGGAACGTAACAACATTTCATAATCCTTTGTGTGGATACACCCAGTGAAGAGCGAAGTAAAGAAGGAAGAAGGAAGAGAACTGAACCGTGAGGAAGATACTTGTGTAGATATAATTTATCATCCAGGTTCCACTGTAATGAAACCCCAACACATTATTAAGATAGTCAGGGTGCTGTCCATGGGTTTTTTTTTCTGTTTGGAGGGGGGGGGGTATCAGTGTTTTTATTTATTTAAAGGAAAAATAAAAAACGGGTTTTGTGAACAAGAGTGTGTTGAATAAGGATTGTCTAAGTTAAGTCTTACTTGTGTGAGCAGAGTTTTGCTGTATCGTGATCATATTGTTCTCATCTTTCTCCACCTCCTGTATCATAAAGCTAACAAAATAAGCTTAACTTACAATGGTCGATGAAATGAAAAGCATATTCACTGAAATCAAACGTGATTATTATGAAAATGCTCACTATATAAAACTAACGATAATGCAAATTCATTACGCTCATTTATTTCACATTTTATGGCTGATTTGAGCTCATGTTAAAGCACCATGGATCTAGATCTTGATCTGCTGATTTGCAAATAAAGTCCATCAACCGATCAAGAGTTTAGATTTAACTACATCTAGATATCAATCTCAATCTAAATCTAGTCCAGATAGTCTAAATCTGAATCAAGACATAGATCCAAATCTTGGCCTTAGATGAAATTATTATTACAAATAAAAAATTTAAAAAATCACCTCGATGAATGAAATGCAAGGCTTATCAGTGTCACTAATAAATGAATGAATAAACATTTTATGCAACTTAGATCTGAGTCTGGGTCTGATGCGGTGGGAGACTGAAAATAATAAGGAAGGGAGGGTTTGTCAGAACCATAAGAGGGATATATATAGGCCTATCTAGATCTAGATCTATACACATACCGGTATGTATCTCAAATTAATATTACACAGAGACCCCTCCGTTCCATAGAAATTTTTGCAAAAATAAGATGTTCTTCACCCCGAAACTAACTTTTTGCAATTAGCCATCATAGAATGCAAGCGAGTGCAGCTCAACATTTGCCCCTCTTCTAAAAATAGACATGCAAAATTTCCGGGCGATGGGCTTAATCGAGACTCTACTATTATTTATACTATTTAGTCCACCAGTCATCCAAATGGACCTGGAATAGTTTCAATATTGCCATTTCGCTGTGTATGTTCTGTTCGCAGTGTGAATCACAACTACAAACGCATTGAAACAGAGGAAACCCTGAGAGTGGAGGACATGGAAGAGAGGGTCTCCAACTACTTTCACTCTGACTACCTCAGACTGCTAGGAATGCTCAAGTAAGTACAAAAATAGAACACTTGGGTATATAGACACATGTAGCACACAAATATATTGATATGACATGCTAAGAACATCTAGAATATGTTGATGCATGGAATGCATCTTAACACCAAATGCTTTGCAAGAGCCTGCAAAATTTTTCTGTTTGTTGAGCTTGTTTGATTGAATTCTTTGCATACCTATATCTTGTAAAATCAAAATCTCATGTTCCTTTAATTTTTAAATTTTTTTTATCTCACTCCTCTCTGCGTAAATCATCAGCAAGAAGTGAAACTGGGGTGCAATAGTGAGCTATAAACTAGTCTATATTCAGTGTGAGATAAATCATAGACATTGTAGTTCCTGTGAGCTTGATGTCATACTTATGTGACAGTGAAATATCCGTCATGTCAGTGTCACAGAAGTAAGGGATTTGTCCCTAGTAAATGATGTGATCACTATTATCCATGTTGATAGCCTATGAAATAAGTCACCACTCACAGGCTGTCAATTCATATCTTGGGGAATGTTTAGCTTTGTACTTAACTGTTGCATCAGTGTTGAAGTTTAGGATTGACCTAAATAAAACAACATCTCAATGTTTTTGCAGGCAGAAGGACAGGAGCAATACAGGTGTAGTGCCAGCACAAGACCTCCGTAATGCTGTCAACTCAGTACTGAGGATTAACATGACCGACCAGCAGTTTGACGAGCTGATCCAGCGCCTGAGTGAGAAATCTGCTAATGGCAGCCCACAGATTGATTATGGCACATTCCTCGACCTCTTCAATTCAGAGTGAGCATAACTTTGTGTTTTCTTGCCAATCACATAATATTGGCTGAAATGCTATACTTTTAAAAATAATATTTGATTGGGGCAAAATTTATTTTAATGACTTTGTCCAGCCTTTTAGCTTTCTTCAAGCTGTTTGATCTTTTTATCTCTCTCTTTCACAGTGTCTCAGTCAACTGCAGTTTACTCAGTTTTTTCATTATATTTCAACTTACTGTTTCCTGTTTTACCTTTGCAAGCTATATCTGAGTGTCTGTTTTCTCACATTCCTGTGCAGTAAAGCAGTCTGTATTTCAGAGCCCATTTCTGCCAAGAGACATTTTTTTTCATTATAGCTATGTCCTAAGAACTCACTTAAACAGTAAATTAAGGGAAGAGGTGAAGGGAAAGAGAGATGTGGATAGCAACACAAGAGATGAAATATGTGACACCCTTATGGTGCAGTCAGGCTACAGGTGAAATGTACACGCTATAGTCATTTTATTGTTTACTATTGATGCAGAGCAATGCTGGTGTCTTATATCAAGGGCAATACATCTAGTTATGCAGACTGATCAAATTTCATCACTGTGCCAGCCAGCCTTGCTAATTTAAACACACAATGATCCTTGTTGGAGTCATTTCTGTGGGATTATCTGATGGGAAAAGATTACAGTTTGTCATTCCAGAGTTAAATTGTCCTCACTGCAACAGTTTTATGTTGTAGATAAGACAGTTTAATTTTGGGACAAGTGAGGATACCAAAGATACCCACTCTTGTTCAGTACTCAAGCTATAACAAGGAAACTTACTAGACATTTGACATTTGATGAAACTGTAAACCAAGAAAGGAACTATTAATTACTTTTCACACGGACATGACCATGATCAAAAGAGTTTCAATTCAAGCCACATTCTGTCTAAGAACCTGTCACCTATGGACCAAATTCTTGGGTGGAGACAACTGCATTGCTTTCACCTTTCACCTAGGCGTTGTTCATCCACTGCTGGATGTAGCCCTCCAACAATGTTTTCCAGCCTCTTTTGTCCCTCGCCCTCCTCGCCCAGGTTGTACCAGCCACTCTCTCTATGTCGTCTCTCCACCTTCCTTTTGGCCGTCCTACCGATCTTTTTCCTGTTCTTGGCTGCCATTCTGTGCATTTCTTTGTCCATCTGTTGTCTTGTGTTCACATTAGATGACCTGCCCATTTCCATTTAATTTGAGAGCGATTTCCACTACGTCCATGATTCCGTTTTGTTGTTTTTTTTTTTTTTTGTTTGTTTTTGTTTCTCCTTTTTTCTTTATGTGGTATTCTGTCTTGTAGTTTTATTTTCAGCATGTTTCTTTCCATTGCTCTCTGTACTATTTAAAGCTGAGTGACTATCTGGTATTCTGTCTTAATATTGTCCATGTTTGGACATGGAAAATAATTAAATAGAATAAATCCATGTAAACCGGCTATAATCTCTACTGACACTCTCAGAGTTAAAAAATAGAAGCACGTATGCCTGAGATCGGGTGGTGGAGAGGGGGAAAGAATGCAAAAGTGTGAAACATGGCGGCCTTGGCATACAATAAGCCCAGCTGGAAAGTGCGTCCTGAATAAACAAAAACAAAAGCAAAAAACTACTGTTATGTTTACAGTCGGCCTGGACAAGTGTTTACGTTATGGAGATCAGGAAACTCATGAGACTATGTCGAGTGAAACTGGGACAGGAATATTTGTGCGAAAACAAAATATTGTAGCATCACGATAAATTAGTTAAAAAAAATAAACGAGATGAAGAGGAGGAGGAGAAGAACACGGAAGAAGAAATGGAAAACGATAAGAAGAGAATAAGAAGATAGAAAGAGAAATAGAAAAGAAGGCAGAAGAAGAAAAAGGCAAAGAAGACGGGGGGGGGGGGGAGAGAAGGAAAAGAAGCACAAAAAAGAAAAGAACAAAAAAGACAGAAAGAAAAAGACAGAAGAAAACAAAGAAGAAGGGTGAGAAAAGAAACAACTCTTTTATTTAAACTGTCTGTTATATAACGTTTCAAGTTTGTTGCTTGACATCCTGGGTCTTGATGAAATGATGCCTTCACGTATATGTCTTAAATGTTCTGGACGTCAAACGATGAACTGTGTATTTCATTCAGGAAAATGTTGACATTTTGATTCATATTCAGAACAATTTACCTGTGATTTAACATGTGATAAGTAAGTCAAAAGGAAGTGTGGCAGAGATGAAATGCGATGTCAAGCTCAGATGTTGTAAAGACTCCATCACCACAGCTGACAGGCTAACAGGTGGATTAGTTTGTACACCAGGTCAGGGAGATCGTAATAACACTGTGTAGAGCTTGTCGTAAACGAAAGGAAACGAAACTATGATAACTATGATTCCAGTCCATGTTTTGGCAAGCCATTTTTTGCATTATAGAGCTATTGGTAAACAAAGCCAACGTTCTGTTCCAAACTTGTTTTGATGGTTATCTTCCCACTATATTAACAAACTTTTTGTTTTTGGCCTTTGAATGCAGGCTACACAAAAGCATATCTGGTTACCTTCACAAGTTTAAAGTGTTAACAAAAAGACCGTATCATTCGCTGAGCGGTCGTAAGTGATGCACTTTTCAAAGAAATTTACGTTTGCTGACGCCAAACGCTGCCTGATTGGTGCAAACTTCAGAATGACCAGGAAGACTACCCGGAAGTAATTTGGGCAAGAGTAGGCACTCTGGTTGCCTTGCGTTTCGTAAAAAAAAAAAAAAAGCCAATAGGTAAATGAGACAATCTCCGGACGGTAGAGATAACGAATGAGCTTGTTCTGAAGCCTGCAGGCCTCAGTCACTGGATGTTATGATGAACGTTTTGCTTGTTCTACATAGTGATGGCACACGTGATAGAGGACCTGGACTTCCTTGTTGACAATGTGGAATACGTAGCTCAGTGAACAGGTCATGTAGCACGGATCGTCATTGTCCTGCATATCGGGGTAACAACCGTGTCAAACGAGACAAGCACGAAGACAGAGTCACGTTTCACGCATTTGGGGAGGGGGTGAGGGGGGAGGGGGGATGAATCCTTGGGTACATCTTACCTCACCTCATCTCATCTCATTCCTAATTCACGTCACCTCACCTCATGTCACCTCAGCGTTCATATTACATTACCTTAGGGACGCCTAGACATTACCTCATCTCACCTCAACGTTCACATTACATTACCTCATCTCACCTCAACGTTCACATTACATTACCTCATCTCACCTCACCCCCAGCCTCACGTCGGGCCCCTTGATCTCATCTCATGTCACATTACCTCAACCACCTCATTTCACTTTCACTTCACCCACCTCACGTTAGGACTTCACCTCATTTTACCTCAACTCATTTCACCTCACCCTCACTTCTCATCACTTGACCTCATCTCACCTCACCTATCATGTGAAGTTAAGGCGACCAACTTCCTCTATTGAACTATCTCGATCACATAACACAATAGTGTTATGTTTTGTTTTTTTTTTACCGTGGTTGTGGACAGCTGAGATAACCACCACTACAGGAGGTTGAAAAGCTTATAAAAACCATAACCAACCTTCCTCTCTTTGCGTTCTCCTTATCTCTGACATTCAGCGAATCTCATTTCTGTCCAGTCTTGGACGTTTGTCTTCCCATCTCTTTCTTGTGTATTTACTCACCTACGGCTGTTTCTCTCTCTGTGCTCCATTGATATGTGATCCGTTTAAAGAACTTGTCTCTTACGCTGTCTTCAAAAACACATTTAGATGGCATTCGCCAGTTTGTTGGAATACAACAAGATAGCGCACTCACTTAATAATGTTACGCGTGTAACAAGCGCCGCTATAGTATTATATCGCCATAGAAGAATGAAAGCAAAGTTCCTCGTCCTTTTCGCTGTTTTATGGACTCTGCTGCGAATTTCTCGTTGATTTGCAGTCTATAGAGAATGCAACGATTCGTTTGCTTCCATAATAATAAGTTTTTTTTTCCATGTTTCTTCTCATTCTTATTGTTTCGAAAGTTTTGTCCTATTTGGTTCAGACAGACCAGTGATTCCCAGTTGATGCAACCTCTTTGCTCTCGGCTAGTTCTTCTTCTTCTTTCATTTTTTTAAAAATCATTTTTCATCCCTTAGAAGATATTATTTTACAAACTGTACCAGCGGATGGTTCATATCTGAGCTACGCTCCTTTTATTTGTCGGCCGATATGTTGAAGGTTGTTTTCGTGGTAGCAGGATAATATTATGGTGAAGCAAGCGACACTGTCATAAACTGTATACTGCTTTTTTGTGTGATATTTTTCCCTGCCTTGTTGTCCTACTTACAATCTAGTCTCATCAAGCACTGTTGTTGTTGTTGTCGTCGTTGTTGTTGTTGTCGTCGTCGTTGTTATTGTCGTTGTCGTCGTCGTTGTTGTTGTTGTCTGATCCTGGGCCCTGCAAGCTATAGAACGCTGTTTCGCCTTTCTGCCGATAACATACATTAGCTGTTTCCCCCCCCCCTCCCCCCAACTATTTAGATTTACGCAAGTTGCTACATCTGTTTCAATGAAATGCCAGTCCCTATTGTTCTTTTCTAGTGTTCACCAATCTCTGCATTCTAATGTGCCTGTGCTGACATTTTCTTACTGTATGTTTGTAGTTGTTTTATTTCAGACTATAATGTAAATTTTCTCCGTCTCCTACCTGATAGTAATTAACTGTATACGCCATCGCCCTCTTACCTCCCCCTTAGCTCTGCGGAAACATTCTAGCTGTAATAAGCTTTGTTTATTAATTTGTTTGTTTGTTTGTTTATTTGTTGTTTGTTGTTTGCTGCCGTTTCGTTGTGATCGTGTTGTTAGCGTAATGATTGATACGTAAACAATCTACCGCATTTCTTCCACCATGTATACACATGTCTGTTTGTTGTAGGCCTTGTCTTTGATATAGTTGTTTTGGCTATTGTTGTGATCTTTCTCAGCTGTACACTGATATTATCTTATAAAGAACGAAACAAAAACATGGCAGCGTAAGTAGGTCAGTAGCCGGGATATTTGCCTAGGGAAGATGAAGCGATGTTGTTAAGAGCACGACACGTGTCTCCTGTTGTGTATGAGAGCTTACGTATGTATCTGTATGTGTGTGTGGGGGGGGGGGGCAGGAGTGTCGCTCCATATCATAACACTTGACGCAGTTTAACGTATTATATGAAAACTCCCGTGTCGAGAAAATCAAGTGTTGGTTCCTTTACCGCTTTCCATTGTAACAAGTTATGAACAAAATGCTGTTGCTAGAGCACCAGGTGCTGCAATGTGCTGCCTTCTTAAATTATGGGAGATGATTGGCCGGTGGGGTGTCTCCCATGGAGTTCCATCCTCGACATTCCAGGGGAGACTTCTCTTCTCCCTCTCCTTGCTCCCATCCTCTGTCCCGCTTTCTTCTCTCTCTCCTTCTTGACCTGTAAACGTATCTTACCGTGTTTGACACAATATAGCCGTAATCGTGCTGATATATCGTTAAACCCAACACAAACAAACAAACAATGGTTCGCCGAATAGACGGGGAAATATATATTAAACAATGATAAAGAACGTATTTTGTCAAGCTATAGTAGGTCAGCCTTGGGTTACCACTGGCCTTCTTGACTCGTGAAACCATAGCCACTATGCCCACATGAAGTCAAAAACATGTGTTCAAGTGTTGTTCCTATTTTTGCGACAGACCTCACGATGTTGACAGTTGTTTTCGGTGTAACTAGTACTTCGACAAAAGAGCCTTTACTCTTAAAACAATGTTTAGTCACGATTTTCTTATACGATTTCTCTTTGAACAAACTGTGCACAGATTGCCGTTTTGGAGTGAGAAGTGATATAATAAGCAGTCTTTTGATACGTGAAAAGTTTTAATTGAATAGGGGGAACATGATTTCATCTTGATCAGAAGACATTTCGACAAAGCTCACACGGAATGTTACTTGCTCTCTTCGGTAACTGGGTTGTGCAGCCATAGGCTTTGTGCAATGTAGTAGGCTATCTGAAATAAAATCAGCGGTCCAAATCTGGTCCACAGAACTGTTATAAATTCCGTGATCAACGTAATGAATATTACTTACCGGTCATAGTCTTTAGGAAATCTAAAGAAGGAACGATTCGGATGATGCTGTCTTGAATTAGTGCATCCAATAGCTCCACAATGTTGACTTTTTGAGCGCTTTTTTGTATCAGAGGTCGCCATTGTTATCACAGCAGTGACTAACGGTCCGCGCATTCGCGTAGGGCGCGCTGCCGGCGAGCGAGGATGCTATTTTTAGGGAGTGGATCATCTATAAACTCCACGATCTATGCTTACACTACACATCTCTGTTTCGAGGAAAGTGCTTTTTACTTACGGGGTTTGTTTCGAACAGACCTTGTGAACAAATGACACTTTTTAGAGAAAGAAGTGTGATTGTCTTCTGTTGCTATGGAAATTTATAGCTGAATAATAATAATGGAGAGTATTTATATAGTGCTTACAGGCTGTAAGCGCTTTACAATCTGTTATTACCCCGACAGACCCAAAGAAGGCACTTATAAACGTTCTCAGCTTCCCGGGAGGCATACAAGGCAGCTGCCTGTTAGGTGCTCAAAGCCTTATCAGTCTATCAATATCAATCACAATCTATAGTTGGGTACCCACTCAAACCTGCGTGGAGTCAGGAAATGTGTGTAAATTGTCTTCCCAAGGACAAAATATCGGGACCTGTCAGGATTCGAACCCGGAACTTCAGATCCCGAGTCCGACGGCCTGCCCGCTAGCCCACAATAAGCTTGGAGATACTTAAATTGTAGTGGGAACGGTGTTCTGTCAGAGCAAGTAGTACAGGCTGACGAGGCTTGCGCAGTCGTAACTGTTTTTAGTATTGTTATTTGCCCGTAAGGCTGAGATGAGAAACGGAGATAACGAAGGCGGCAAATATGATGACATATGTCTACGTCAACTCCACTGACTTCTCCCATCCTACTTGTCCTGGTCCTATCCTTCGCCCGGCGCCAGTTCTTCTTAGGATTGAGGCCCACACACTTGGTTTAGTCTACAGATCCATCAAAGTAGTGTGAACAACATTTACGTTGCGTCATTTTGTATAGGCCTTTCAACCTCCCGAGGGGGAAGAGGGGGGGGGGATCTCGGTGGAACAAAAGTGGTACACAAAATGCTTTTTTGCAGCTAATTTCATACGGGCTGCACATAAGCTCAATAATAATAACAACAATAATAATAATAAAATAAAAATAATCTGCCTGGAAGATAGAGTAGACTTGTGCATAATCGATCATGATAACCGATTAAATCAGTCTGGGTGTCGTGGTCGATAAACGGAGTAATAACCACAGATTTTGGTTATGAACATCTTTGTCACATGTTATTTTCTACCAGTGCCATATTGTAAATTGCCATATTGTTCAATAATGAAACCAGACATTTTTAAAAATTCTCTCTCTACTAGAAGGTTAACGATTTCCTCGTTTATTGCGTGTTCACTTTTGGCGACCTCACTATGTGGCGTATTTTTTAAAAATATACACGTATTTCTGTATAACGGGGTGCGACGCTATAAATAGAATATTTATTGTCCATTTATATTTTTCTCTCAAATAAATATACGGTTAGTTAGTGTGTAACATTATAGAGGGTTGATAACAGTGCGGGGGGAGGGGTGGGGTTATAAACGTTTAGAATGTATGTAAATAACAAAATTAATATATCATCCCTACCTCACTGATAAACACTTATCGCGGGCAGTCCTGGAACCTAACATCCGCAATAAGGGAATACTGTGTGTCATGATCGGGTCAACATTAGACGGTTGGCTTAATCGGTTATGGGCTGTTCTCATCACCGACCACCATCAAAATCACATTTAGCAATAACACACCACGAATTACTGAAGGAAACATTAGGCGGTTATTTAGCCGTTAAGCTAGGTTGTTATCAAAATCGGTCAGTCGCTGGTTATGAAAATCTTCGATTAATGCATAGGCCAGGAGGACAGTCCAGGTACCAAGTTAACTTAAGCCATGTCCTGGAGAGAGGCAGTGTATGAATTATGAGGAAAACCATTTATACACGAACATTAAATCATGATATCATCAACCACAGTATGCAAATCATGGTACCATCAACAATAGAATGTAAATTATGGTACCATCAACCATGGTGTGTAAATTATGATGCCATCAACCACTATATGTAAATTATGGCGCTGTTAACCGCAGAATGCAAATGATGGTACTATCAACAATGCATGTAAATTATGGTACCATCAATCACTGCATACATAAATCATGATACCATCAACTGTTGTATACTTAAATTGTGGTACCATCAACCACTGTATACATAAATTATGCCACTGTCACCCACTGTACGCAAATTATGGTGCCATACAGTGTATAAGAAATTAAAGTAGAATCATCATTATATTATGTACATTCTAGTACCATCAACTTCAGGAGCATGAGCCGTAGACAACCGTGCGAATTTGGCCGGGCAATGTAAATTGAAGGTCCTCCTTTGTCTCGTCCGTGTTGTGTTCTGTCGTTAATTACTGTAGTTGTTGCCCTCTATATTTTTGTTTTGTTGCCTGTTCTGTTTGTTTTGTTCCCCCTAATGGCCGTTCAGATGATTATGGTTTTTATGTGATTCGGTGAAATTGTACCCGTCTGTTATACGTTTACCGCTGGTACATTGTATTCCTAAGTCCTGTTGGTTTCTGTGTAAACCTGTATCTACTATACTTGTACTGCTGGGAACTTCAAGTGAGGGATCAGCTGCGCTCATCTACACGACAGGAATGGGCGCAAACACGTACATAATGTCATTTGGATGGTTGAAGGTTACAATGT
>JBCAUA010746371.1:0-14075 GCA_038406235.1 Peronia verruculata | reverse complement strand
TAACTGAGATAGCACTAAGTGATTTTTTTTTTTCTGCCTTTGGAGAGCCTGGGGAACAAATAGAAAAGATTACATGTAATATGTATGCTATTGTATCAAGCTTCAGTTTTCAACAACAGCGGTTCACTAAAACTTCACACACAAAGAAGGAAAACAACTAGGAATTTAACTTATTTAGATGCAAAACACCTGAATAATCACTTCTATTTCAATTTTAAAATGTCTGCAGGAGATAAAAAGGGAAGACTTAAGTAAAGGCCATTGGAGAGCAAAAACTAAACTGGATTGATGACGCTGCTTCATGTATATTATACACATACAAATACATTGTATTGTGGATTAAAAGCCATAATGCAGGATACAGAAGCATTTTGTGTTTGTTTCCCTGCTTACATGTTTTTTTCCCCCCTTCTTAGTGTCTGTTCTGTTGTATATGTACATTATCACTAACTTGTGAATTAATGTTCACAGTTCTCCTCAGTCTGCTGTCTCAATCTGTTCTACATGACATGTAACAGGTTTCATCTCTCCATCCTTAGCAGTACATTACACATGTAATATTGTGTCTTGCTGGTCAATTGTTTTCTCACCAAACTTTCCTTCTCAGTAAATCTCAGTTATCCGTATTTGCCCTTTTTTTTTGTTTGTTTTGTTACATACAACATAAAATATCTCTTGGGTCTTCTAAGAATTTTGTCTTTTTTTTTTTTTTTCAACAATACATTGGACTTTCACCATTCACTGCAGTGAAAGGCCATCACTGACTAGTCAGGATTAACATGTAATCAGTTCATAGGTATGCATGCAGATTATTGTGCCATGACACAGAATTTAAGTTATCTGATTTCTCTTCAGGTTTTCATATACCTGTGTTTTCAAGAATTAAACCAACATTAACATTATCAAGGTAAACACATTACCAAATCTTACTTTGTGCATTCCTGGTGATATTTCTATAAAAAATAAATGTTGATTGTCAGAAAGCAACATTTTTTCTGTATGTTACTAATGTGATATCAAATGAATGTAAAACTTTTGTATTACTAGCTAATAAAATAGTTTTTTGTGAAGTGTACAAGTATTTCATCCGATATTGCTTTAGTTTCAAAATGTTCCCGATTGTAGTATTAACTAGAAAAGAGGGTAATATGTATGCAAATACACAATCCAGATGCTTTCACATTGCAGACTAGACAGCAGATATGCTGACAAATTTTACATTTTCACCTAAAAAGAAGGATTTAAACATTTGCAAAAATGAAAAGCTATGGATTAACTAGAAAAAGTTGAGCCCATGAAACTTCCTTTTCAGAGCAGATATCAAAGTCATAGTGTCCTACTACGACTTGATCCTTCCAATACCAAGGCAGTTGGACCATTCTTCAAAGCTGATGATATTTTTTTTTTTTTAGAACTATAGAAAGGTCTGCCTCTTTAAAACTACTGTTATTTTTACTCTGCCAAGGTTGAGTCACTGGATTAGGAATTAGAAATAGTATATAAATCTTCTAATGGATATGTTTCTGGCAGACAAGGGCTAATTGAGGCAAACTTATCTGGCAGCTATACATTGATTCTCACACTGTGTCACATTAGCACACAAAACAAATCTACAAAAAGAAATGTGTAACTGTGTATCTATGGGATACTCCTTTTATTAACATGTTAACATTAAAAAATATTTATTCATCATCTTCATCATCATCATCATCATCATCTTCATCGTCATCATCATCGTCGTCATCATCATCATCGTCATCATCATCTTCCTCCATTGGTCCAGCACCCTCCTCATCCTGAAATTAGAGAAAGAAAAAAAAAAATTATTGAAAAAAAAAAAAAAAAAATGCTTCAATCCAAGTTTTGCTGGCAGTCATAAATGAAAATTTTACAATTTAAGTCTCGGTGACAATTTCTTGCCCAGTCCACAGATTTTTCTTTAAAGTGCAAATAATTACACATTTTTAACTTCTTTTACAGGAAACCTACAGAGTCCAAGAAAAAGACAGCAATTTTCTCTCATTTTTGTGGTTAGTAAAGCATGTAGACCTAATATATATATGGGGGGGAGGAGGGGGGGAAGGCTTCATATATATATATAAAAACAATGAACAGTTTTTCTTTTAAAATACAGCTCTTCGAAGCCTGGATATGGTAGATATTTATTAATAATCCAGTACAAAATCATGATGATGCTATGCATTGCTCAGCTCAGCCCAAACAGAGTAGGCTACATTCCTAAATGGGAACAGTAAGTTTCTGAAATAATAGAATTCTATAGTTTTTCTTATCTGATTTGCAAATAACACACATGTACTGGAGCAAAAATTGGTACACTGATATCAGTTCTCATTTTTCATTGTAAGCAATAAAAATATAAAAATATATTTAAAAAAAAAAAAAAAGGAGGAAACAACATGAGTCAAAACAGACTACAGTGGACCTCGGATCGAAATCATTGGGACTGACTAGTTATCCTCGTTGGATCCAAGGTGTCGTTGAATGCGAGGGGAGCATATGTGTCGCTATAGTGCTGGATACAGTAGACCTCAGACTCAACGAACTAGATCTAGTTCGGTCATTTTTAAAAGTTCGTTGAATCCAAGCTACAATCTTCTCACTCGCGCTGTGTTTAATTCTACACAAGTCAATCCCCCCTCTATCCACAACCTTCCCTCTGCCCCCCCCCCCAACCTTTTCGATCTTGTCCAATTCCGATAGCCCATATGGCGCAAACATAACCCAGCCACATGGACAGGCTTACAAAGTACACAAAGCTTCATGGAAAAATCGCTGCTTGCCCAACAAGCCTTTAAGTTACATAAGATCTGTGTATTCAATCAGAGGTGGGGAGGGGCAAGGGTGGACAGAGATTCTCGACTGTGTGCTTTCGTACCACAACCAGATGCATGGCTTGTCTATACAGCCACTCTTTACCCTTCCCACCCGCTATCCATGTTCCGGCGGCTTTGTCTCTTTGATCCCGTATCATGTTCTCCCACGTGTCGGTTGGTCGCTGGCTGCCACCCTTTCCCCTTCCCCTCTCTCTCTGTTCATCATTTCTCCCTGCGTGTCCACACCTTGCTCTACCCCTAATTACATGGCATTATAATAGCCTACAGTACATTTATTTATTTCTTGTCAGCAGACAGCAGACTTTTTGAATTTTGAATTTCAACTAGATTTCTAAGTAGACATGCAGTTTATCGTGAGCTTGCCTACACTTCTGGTTCGTTGGAACTAAGGGTGGGTCTGAAATCAGTTAGTTCAGTAAAAGACATTTTAAATGAAGTCAATGAAAAAAAAAAAAAAAGCGGGGACTTTTCTCTGTTCGTTGAATGCAAGGTGTTCTTCGAGTCCGAGTTCGCTGGATTCGAGGTCAACTGTACAATGTTATTTTTGCGACGTATCTGCGCTGTACTCTTCTTTCTCAATTTCCTCAATTATTTAAGCATTGTTTCAAATGATAGACATTATCGCTTGCTTGACTGAGGAGACCGCATGATGAAAAGGCGAGATGTGAAAAAAAAAACAACGAACGACTGTTGACTTGAAGCAGTGATGAACAAAAGACAAAAGAACCACACACACGACTAAGTGTGTAGTTATTGATGACGAAAGGCCTACTGGACTGAGCAGCTATTGTGTGTGTGTGTGTGTGTGTGGGGGGGGGGTGACTGACGCTCAGTGTACCCACCCACCAGGATTATGAACTAGGCCTACAATGGACAGACCTCACAACTGTGCCTGCGAGCGATGAGCAATTGGCATGTGCACCCCAGGCACCGCCTCGCAAACTTGCGGGCCCCTGTTGTGATGCAACCCAAATAAAGAAAGGGGGGAAAAGTGATTCAACGGCCGTGCTCATTAGAGCCGAGGCTGACTATTTTGGTGCTCGTTGGATCCGATTTAATTTACTAACAGTTTATAAGAAATAAAACGGGGATTTCAAAATACCTCGTTGGATGCCAGGTCTCGTTGGATCCGAGCTCGTTGAATTCGAGGTTTACTGTATTGATTTGCTCTGCCTTCTTGTTTGCATGTGAAACATCAGCATTGACTGCTGAATTAGAGAAAGAGGTCCAGGTCCTTGGGCATCACAGAAAATGTCGACACTGAAATGGCCTGCAACACAGGATCTAATGATGAACTCCTGGCTATTGTAACAAAAAGATCTTCAGTGTTACTAGCAACTTCAAGGTTCAACAGCTTAGCCAAGGCAATGTTCCTGAGCACAGTAAAATTGAAAGAATGAGGGGAAGAGGATACAAAGTAAGTCAATTTAACCAAACAGATCAACAGCCAGCAGATGATGGAGGGAATTATCAAGATAAGCTCTTGATTTGTTCTAAGACTGTAGAGACAATTCTAACTGAACATACTGCAGAGAGATCGAAAACAACCAAAAATATAAGAACAAGTAAGAATCTAAGATCAATCATTGCAAATACATTACACAGAAGAGTAAAACCTGAAGCACATATGTTTCACTCATGAGAAGTTCATGGAATGGCAACTGCGGATGACAAAGCTACACTGACTGATCAATTGCTCATTTGCCTGATGGAATTGTATGATTGGTCAAAGACTTGCTGAACTCATACTTTTCGGAAGATCAGATTAAGATCACATTAATAGATATCAGATGTCCATCTCAATCCAGTGATAGGGCTCAAGATGTCTTCTAAGAAAGTACTGACTTTTCTGTTGCTGTGTCAAGAATTCTGCTGATTTTCAACCAGGAAGCATAAAGCTTCACGTCGAATGACCATGTACTCTGAAAAGATGGAGACAATAAGCATATGGGTTACCAATGGAAGAGAGCCATTTTCTCAAATATCGATACAGCAAAAGAAAGGAGAACCTTCTGAATGGAAGCTGATTGCAAGAAAACGTAGGCCCTCTCTCGACCAAAAAAGAACTTACCACATCAAATTAGGGTGTTTTCCCAGTACCCTCCATAATTAGTTATGGATTCACTTATCACCTAGTCGAAGCATTTACTGTCTGTGAAGTCCCTGAAAGCGAGTGAGAGACCTTGCTTGTGGGTCATGCACTTCCAACGTCTTATTTTTATGCAACAGATGTAAACAGTTTCCTGAACTGGCACATGTTCAAAATGAAGTGCACATGATTGATTCTTGTATCTAAGAAATCTGTAAACACTTTGAAATTCACACCACTGCCTGACGGGACACATATATTTGAGCCTCTAGACAAAAACGTTCTCACTGTGAGGTGAATAAGCATGATCTGCGTGGCATCAAAGATATAAACACGATATCTGATCAGATTAAAAATTTAAAAAAAAAAAAGGAATCTTAACTAAAGAGAACAGGACCTAAGTGTGAAGAATTGAATGTCACTGATTTTTTGTGTAACTGAAGAATCATGTGATAGTTTTAAGTGAACTTACAGCAAAGTCGTGGAAATTGACCAAAAGTACAGATGTAAAACAAATAAGCCCCAGACCAAGGCATGATGAGTACATTATACTGGAAGAGCTGAAATTCAAGGATCTTGTAGAGCTTTGCAACAAAAAACCCTATAGATATTTAGCATATACACCTCACATCTATTTAAATTTTCAAATGAAATTATGTATGTGTATTTCTAAAAAAGTAATGAAGAAGAAGAAGAAAAAAAAAAAAGGCAATAGAGAAAAGTTCTTGAAGGGTTAATCTCCTCTTGGTTCCTTTTGCTTTGTATAAATATCAATTTTCATGGTGCCTTGGAAGTCCAATATTATCTGGCAAAATGCCTTGTGCTCCCCACTAAAATATTGGTGAACTGGATTCTCTTTCGCATTTGAAACATTTCAAAGGCCAGTGTTTCCATATTACATTAATGCAGCGTCAGTTTGTGTTATCAGTGCATAACAATTGGATAATTTGATAAAGGCTTTGTCTATGTTAACTTCACCCGTAGAAAATGCAATTTATTTGTTATAGCCCAACAAATCTACATTTATTATTATACGAAAATATGATTTAAATTTTCTCTCTGACAGAATGGAAATGAAGAACACACACAAAAACTCAAAATATAACACCTGTAAAGAAGAAAAAACATGAAAGTTCAAAGCCTATCTGATTATTTTTAATGATGAATTGCTTTAATCTTTGAGAGAATCTGTAATCGTGTTGTTTTTTCGAGCCAATCTGTGGGCAGTTGTGCATTCACAGTCATATCCGCTCAATCAGCATAACTCAACATTCGCACAAATGCGGTTTTACTACTGCCATAAGTGTCACTTATGGCTCTAATCAATGGCATACATGTAGTGTCCACTATGTTAGACTGTAAGTGCCCTTACGGCTGTAATCAAAATACACTTTCACAAGTTGCAAATGACGTAAATCCTGGAGAATGTGGGGCTTAAAATAATGTTCACACAAAGTTCAAGGGTCAGAGCAAAATTATTGAAATAGGGAATTTTTTTTTTTTTTTTTCTCTCCTGTAAAACGTCGGTCAAGGAAGTAATCAATACTTTAGAGATTTGTGCTGGCCACACAATTAAAGAAAAAAATATGCTCCAACAGCAGATTTGTCAAATATCAAATGAACACCAGAGAGTCCATAGCAAATGTCTTGCACCCAGAGCAAATGAGTCAGAGGTCGCGCCAGGCGATTTCCAGTTGCAGCCATTTTAAACTTTTTTTATGACTGAGATATCAAAATTTTTCATTAGTTTGCCACAAAACAAAAATTCAACCTTGTCTAACCTGAGAAAAAAAAAAAAAACAATTTAGGTATCTGGGTCGGAAAAAAATTAAAACAGTCGTAACTCGCGACTGCACAGCATGACTTCTCATCATTTGCCCTTGGCACAAGACATACATGTCTATGTCACGTAAAAGATGATGTACACAACAACAATCTGAACGTAATATGAAATGACTGCAGCATGCTGATAAGTCTCTGCTTAACTTCGTTTAACTGTTTCTACTGGTCCTACTGGCTTTACAACCCGACGATAAACCCTAAACATTTTTTGATACACATTTAACAATATTATTAATGATAATTATAGATCTAGGGAATTAAAATTATAGTATCGAACAATGCTCGCTTGTACTAATTAAAGTCACCCATTGATAAAACACTCCAATCGATAAGAACCAGAACGGGACATTCCAAACTGATGATAAAAAATGGTTAGATCTAATCTTCGTTTAGTTGATACTTTGCCGGTTTCACATTTTTTTTGCATAATTTGTTAGCATTATCACAGAAAGAGTAGTATTTTTGGCCGATTCTGTGTAAAAAAATAATAACAATAATAAACAAAATAAAAATTTAAAAAATAGATAAATAAATATACAGCACAGCTGTTTGGCACATCCAGCCATAATCAAGTGGTCTATAAAGACCAAATGGGGGTTTACCTAGCCTTCATATCTAGGTGGACCCCCATGAGGATCTACCTGGCCTTTTCCTAAAATTTCTTTACTATTATAAGACGTGGAAGTGGAAGTTCATTCTAGAGTACCTGCTACTGATAATCTGCATGGTCAGCGGTTTTCTTCACCTCATAGTGGTCATCCAATGTCCATCCATGGCACTGGAGTTCATGATTTTGCTAGATGAGGTCATAAGCAAGTGTTTATATACATGTATGCACTTTTTGCCTACATATAATTAAATAGTGATGATCTAAGACTGCTTTTAGCTGCCAGGTGGAGCCAAATCCTGATTGAAAGAAGACTAGGCCTACCACTGAATGACCATGGGTCAAAGATGTTAGACTGGACATGTCCACTTTTTTATACCTTTTTTAGTCACAGAAAAAGCAGACCTTTTAAGAGAAAACAAAAACCCAAAATCGCATTTTTTTTTCAAAATCCACATTTCAGGACCCGCTCCCCTTTAAGCTGCACCATGATGATGCAAATGTTCACGAAGCACACTTAACTTTTACACGGTAATAATAGACAACACGTTTATGAGTTATAAAAGGATATCAAAATGCATTGGGTCATCAAAAGTTGTATAACAAAACTAAAAGATCAATGTAAGCAGTTTTGCGTCATCCCATGGGGATCGTCGCATGTTTGTTGGGTGTTTATTATGACAAGATGTTAAAATTTGTTAAAGGCCTACAGACCAACCTGGTGTAAAAAGCTCAGGATGGCCGGCGGTTTCGTTTTGCTATATAGGTCCTTAGTGAGCAACTCGAGAAATGGGCTTCTCAAGCGTCTCTGAAGTCTGCGCAGTCTATTAGTATGTGTGAGGCTGTCAGTTGACAGTGACAGGCCACACACCGTAGGGGGCATTTCTCTTCTGAGAAGAAAAGAGTGGGTGAGGTGAGAGTGACCCAGACGCAGGCGGCAGAGGACCACCTGGCCTCATCTTCATGGCTGAGCAGACCCTGGCCAAGGCCCAAGGTCTGGTTGGATAAAGTTTGTTTGCAGTTTGTTGACTCTATCCCTGATGCCATCTCGATTTGATGTACTTGCTGATGATTGGGCTCAGATCCAGATGAGGGACTCCCTCATCCACACGTTCTCTATGAACTGAGCTAGTTGAATCCGCGAACTTACGAAGTACACCTTTAACATGCTCAGACAAATGACCGTAATGTTGGTCCTATTGGTTTCAATTTCACAGAACCATGCACAAATAAGATGCGACACAAAATCAGGCACTTGTCAAATTTTGAGCATTAAGAGTTATTGGTACCAATGTTAACCTCATTCATTTCCCTTTCTGTACCTGAAAAAAATTCTGTTCTACCTTAAGTAGAAGTCGACCTATTGGCAATTAAAGACAATGGGGGTGACTTGTTGCTATAGCTGAATTTAGTGAGAAAATGGCCTATCACTTTCGTAAATCCTTATTAATCTTTGTTAGCCCATGCCACCAAATTACAATTTTTGGGCCTTTACTCAATCTATTTCAGAAACTTTAACCCTGAACTGCATTTTTAGACTGACATAGAAGGACTCTGGGAAGGAAAAAAATGCATTAAAAACTTCATTCACTATAGAAAAAGTTAAAAACGTGATTTCTCCAGCCGTCTCAGTCTGACGAGCGCCTGATTTCACTGTGTCACATCTCAAATGCTTTCAAAGATTAGGAAATTTTTTCATAATTTTTCAACAAAATTGCATGTTTTTAAAACTGTAGGTATGGTGAGATAAGGCCATCTTCAAACATCAAAATGGAGCTGGATGCTCGTGATTTTCAAGCAAATGATTTTGTATGATTACAAAAGGGGTTTAACTGCTACAGAATGTCTGAATCAAGTAACAGCCATGATTGTAGAGTCTGCCTCTTCCAAATCAACTGTTTACAATTTATGTTATCAGGAATTTTCATGTGGCAGAAAGACTACCAAAGTAGATTCCTCCCCCAAAAGACCAGCTTTGTAACTGCAAATGAAAACATAGAAGCTGTGTGAAAGTTGGTAGAAAGTGAGAGGTGAATAACATATATGAGGAAATACAGAGGGAACTTGGCTTTTCATCCATTACTGCCTATAAAATATTACATAAACACTTAAACCTAAGTGCTTGGTAGGTACTCTACATGTTGACTGAGGATCAGAAAAAAAGTTCGAGCTGAGTTTTGTCAAAACATGCCTGGAGAATATGATGAAGACCGGTCAAAATCTGTGTACAGTCATCTGGAGACATCACATGGGTGTATAATTACAATCCTGAAAGCAAGCAACAAAGTATGCATTAGGTGGGTGCTAGAACTGTTCCACCTGTAAAATGTAAGTGATCTCTGAGCACTGGTGGTAAAACGATCATGGCTTTTTTTTTTTTTTAACATTACAATTACTGCCTAAAGATATATGTATATCAATAACTGTTTACCAAAGGTCTTCCATAAGTGGGCACAGAAGCATCCTAGTACGGGCACTCGAGGGCTTAAGCGACACCAGGATAACACAAGTGTTCACTAACCACACAAGTATTTGGAAAGAGCAAACATAAAAAGTGGTCCTGTGGTCCAGTGTCTGCTACAGAGGGTAAAAACAACCCACATCAAGGGATGGAAGGACAGGAAGATCAAAAGACCTGCATTTTTTCAGTGACTCAATGATCCCCTGGCTTCTTCTGGATAGGGATCCAAGGGCGAATATATTTCAGAAGTCCCATGTGTACTTTACGCAAGTTAAAGAACCCTTAGCAGTTCAAAATCGATGGAAGAGTAAGCTGAAAGCCACTGTCCAGGCAAAATTTCCTAATTCCAAATTTCTACCCACAAAATTTCTCAGCAAAAATTGGTAACTTCTAAAAGCTGAGATAGTCCTACTTTCTTAGGATTAAAAGGCTTAAGAAAAACAAAGTCCTGCATGCAACAACCTTGTTTATTCATAGAGGCTTCTCATTGCACTGTGATATTTCACACCATGTCACTAAACTTGGGGTTTGTTCGCTCCAGTTTTGTCAAATTATTGCCATAATATGTACATGTAATATGCAAAGTTCAAAAGATGTTCCTTCAAAAGGTAAAGTAAAGAAAACTTGACAAAACGGAACAGTGACAAATTCCATGCCCAATGATGAAATCCTCTTAAACAGAAAAGCAGAACAGAAATCAAAGGCCACATGGTCCACTCAAGTCCCCACAAGTGGTCTAAAAGTACAATCAAAGAAATGATGACGCGTAAGAAAAGTATCAAATACATGTAGTTCATAGCATGTTGAATCATAACACAGACTTCTCTGACCACTTGAACCATTCAAGAAGTTTCACATTGACCAGTGATCAAGCTCTTCAGAGCAAAAGTGAGCTACAATTGCTTAGAATGAAAGATAAAATAGCTTACTGTATTAGTTTATAAGTCAATAGCTCCCTTGTGCTCCCACTCTGTGCCATCATGTATACATAATTCCTTATAGTCACTACTGCCCACAATGATTGCCAGTCCAATCTAATAAGAATAATCTAAGTCCACGTGGTCACAGGGATGATAGCTTGTAGCGTACACTGAGATTCTATTACGTGAATGTAAATACATCCCTATGTGAAGTGGTTTGGTCCAACAGTTACATCAGGTTATGGACAAATCTATAAAATAATGGGAATGGTCTGTGTGACAAAGGGTGATAAAATTGGCACCCATAAGAAACTGACATGTCTTTGTGAATACAATCCCTTCTCCTACTATTGGCTCATTGCAATTATTATTACATGTGAAAAAAGGGTGGAGTGATTAGAGGAAGGCATTGGTCAGGAGGGTGGTCAATCTGGGTCTGCACTGTTTCACTCTATAGTCCAAACAAAGATCCTGGGGCTAAGTACTTCCAACAGCAATCACGAGGCAACCTGTGCCGCAAAGCATTGTAGACCTTAGACCGGGTCAAAATTCTAGAGTTAAAATGATGGTTCAGGTTTGCTGAGAAAAAAGTGCAAAGTGTAACATGTAAGTTAAAATTTATGTACTGTCACCATTATGTGTATCATGCCCTCAATTCAATTTTTTTAACTTCAAATTTCTGTCTGGGAATTCTCTGAATATACAACATCAAAATTTCTGATTCTTAAATATGACAGAATGTACATGTTTAAGCAAAGGTAGACAGGGATGTCTCTCTGTCTACCATATTCTTTAGCAACATGTAAAACTCAGGTATGATAATGGTAAATATTCTGGATTTGGGGCGAGAAATTACTGACAGCCAAAATTAATGGTCTTAATAAAGTAGGAAATTTGATGTACATAAAAAAAAACAGTGTCTACTACTTACAGTACTTTCTGTTTCTCAAAATACTGACAAAACTCAACCCTATGTGTGTCATTTTTTTTTTTTTTTAGTGCTATGTATGTCACTGCTCTGACTTCTGTTATGTAATAAGAGGAACATTCTCCGTAAAAATAATAATAAAGGACATTTATATAGTGTCTCACCCCCAGAGGGCTCAAAGCGCTTCACAAAACCAAAGTCAGCCACACATGAAATATGCCTCAAAACTGTTATGGGACCTACTTAGTGGTTATGTTATACAGAGTTATCTTTCTTGAGTTTGAGTTTCTGCCCTTTTTAGGAAATGTGTACCTTTTTATTATTGTTAGCAGTTACGTTAATAACCGTTGTAGGTCCCAGGAAATGTTGTCAGTAGCCAGATGTCATATCCATGTTCACGTCCATGGCCTTGTGTGATGTCAGGTGGATGTTGCATATTTGATAATATGGTGTTATTCATTTTTGGTTCACCAATGGGTTTTAACATGTTAGAAGTATTAAATGGCAATTGTTTTGGTGTAATAAACCGGTTGACACATTCTATAATATTTTTCCTGTGTGGTCGCTCTATGTTCGGCGAAAGCAAACCATTCCCAACATACGAGGACACAACAGATAGATAGATACATACATACATACACACATATACACAAATACATACATAACATACATAACATACATACATACATACACATACATACATTTCGAAATTCTTTATTTTCCAAATACAATAATATTATACAGATATATTATTATTCATTACATCATGTCTTAGCGGAAAATTATATATGACAAAGAACATACATACATACATACATACATATATACATACATACATATGGTGCAATGCTACATCATTTTTTGAACTTGCATTGAGTTAATGTGTAATTAGACCACTTTAAGCCCAGTCTCTGTGCCTTGTTGTAAAGGTCTACTCTACAATATTATGACATTTACGTGGCAATGGTATTAATAACATCTCTCCGAAAGATCCCTTTTTGAAACGTTTTTTTAATCTAATCTAGGCCTCGTCGTTAAAATTTAGATCGCCTCTAGCAAAGTGGAGAGAGACAGACAGACCAACCGACCGACAGACAGACAGACAGACAGACAGACACACAAACATACATAATACACACACAGACCATACACTTATTATGTATATTTTCTAGAAATCTCGATATGCCTCGCTAAATGGAGCGCTAAATTATCCTTGGCGTTTACTTAAAATAGCGTTTTTTACTGAGAAAGAAAAAGGCCATTGTAACGTCATCCTAACTATTTCTGTTACAGATCCATTATGTTGCTGCTGTTGGGTAATTAAACCCAGCGGGTAGGTTCTGTAAGGTTAACACTCTCAATGCCATACATATTGGAATGGGATATATAATTTTTTATAAAAGCATCCTAACGAGAACAATAAACACTTTATTACCAGCTTATTCTACAATAATAGCAATAATAATTTATTAATATGCAGATAGATTAGTAAATACGCCAGCAAGTACACAAATATATAAATATATAGTTTAATACATACATAATAAAAGAAATACATAGATGAATAACTCTATCACTATGGTATGAATGAACAACATAAATAAGAGAATGAGCATTATAAACGAGCATTATTAAATGCATATATGAATAAGGTAGCATTTTCGTATGACATCATTATGATAATTAACAGAAAGTCTAGCGTAATATTGTGAAATTAACCCTCAGAGCCAATCTGATCTAGCTTGCACTTTTCTCCTTACCCCGTTTTCTCGATGTTATTCTTAAGCGTTTCAATCCTAAGGAAGAAGGATTATTTTGACTGCCTGATTTTTGCTGAGAATTTTTTTGGATAAAATTTCGAAGTTGGAAATGTTGCCCGAACATCGGCACTCCGACTACTCTTCATCAATTTCTAACTGCCAATTTTTTTTTTTTTTAACATGCTTAACATATATAGGGGGGGGGGGCGCAGAATCATATTCACCCTTATCCGAGAAGGCTAGACGTCGGGCTTTCCTCCCCAGGGGAAGTCAGGGGATCGTTGAGTCACTGAAAAAATGCGGGGTTTCGATCTCGTGTTCTTCCTTCCATCGATGAAGGACCCGCGAGTCAATCCCGGCCACAACGTCATCGACCGTGAGTTGTTTTCTGTATTTTCATCATTAAGCAGATGTGTTTGCCGTTATCAAAGAGAGCTAGACATCGGGAATTCCTACCCCAAGAAGCCATAGGAACCGCTGAAGAATTCTAAATTTCTAATTTTTTTCATTCTCATCAAATTTGAACCCCGAACTTTTTAGCAGACGCCTAACTCCTCGGCAAGGATCCTTCTCCCCCTTTTCACCCCCCCCCCCCACCACCCCTCTTCTCTCT
>JBCAUA010746149.1:0-15052 GCA_038406235.1 Peronia verruculata | reverse complement strand
TAGATAGATAGATAGATAGATAGATAGATAGATAGATAGATAGATAGATAGATAGATAGACAGATAGACAGATAGATGAGTTGAATACTCGTTGGTACTCGTCATTGCTATCTTGTTTTTCTATTTTGTCCTCTCTCCACATCCTCATCCCCCCCCCCCGCTCCCTCCACCCCCTCTCCCCCACCAGGTGTGTCGAGACAGTGAGACTGGGAGGCCTCTAGGCTATGGCTATGTTGTGTATCAGGATGCTGAAGACGGTAAACACTCTTTACTCTTTAGTTTCGACAACCCAATTGAGGTGCATAGAGCATCGGTTCAAAGTTCGAGTATTACGCAGCCTCTTAGCTTTTCTATACTGTCTCAGCTGCCTACCATTCAGATTTGAGGTCAGACATCTTTCATACTAGGTCTACATGTCCTTGGGAAGCAACTTCAATATTCGAAGCCAAATGTAAAAAGTTACGGATCAAAGTCTTTATTGTATTATATTTAGTGTTTTCATTTTTTGTACGCCTTCCCCTACATTAAGAGCATGGATATAAAAGTAGAAATTACTGAAATGATAAAAGGGAATAACTAGAGAGAGTCGGGATTTCTAATGATGATACATGTATTCCTGTTTAAGAAGTAGCATTTCATGCTTTATAGTAAATTGCAGGGTATATGCTGTTATTACACTGTCACAATCATGATACCATTAACAATAATTATAATATGTATAACGATTATCCTACTTTTTTTTTTTTTTTTGATAATTGAAAAATACCTATTTTAACCTATATGTCTAGACTTTAGGGATTCGCTGCAAAATTCGATGCCCTTTGTAGGACGAAAGACATTTAATTTATTTAATTGAAATTTTAATATCTAAGACCATCAATAATGACTTTTCGATGATCTTTGCAAAATTCACATGAACACGAATGCATAAATCCACTAAAAAGGGGGATAGCCAGTGATATTTCCCATGTGTCCACACTTCACAGACACTCTGTACATTCTATTTCTCTTGTAGCCAACTGTGTGTTCAAAACTTTTTTCAAAGTTATCAAAGGACCAGCCATTAATTTGTCTTCCTTTCGCCAACTGATTACTGCCACCCGAAAACCAGAACTTCCCGCTAAACTATGTCTTCGCAATTAAAAAACATGTGATTTTTGTTTCTATTTTTCTGTCTGAAATCATCTATCCAACATAGTAGGTGGCTTGATAGTGGTAAAAATCTCCCGCGAGTCTCATCTGCCCTTGTCTTGGTTTGGTAACCATAGAATGAAATCAATATGCCATGAACTGAGGTAGTTAGTTTTTCAAGTCCCAAATGCCCTCATGCAGACTTGAGTTCACCTATTTATGTTGTCCTCTCGGTGTTTTTATGTTGGACAATTATGATAAATTCATTTCTTCAAGTTTATATTGGTATAGATATAGACATACATATAGATATAGATGTAGATACAAATGTAGAATACAAAGATGTAGATGATATAATGAGATATACAAATGCAGGGCTTATGTTATTTATTATGTATGTAGTCGTTCATTCATTTATGTATTAATCTGTTTGTTTGTTTATTTGCTTTGTTTTGTTTTATTTTGTTTTGTTTTAAATCTACCTTCAACCCGTTTTTCTCCCAGCGGAAAAAGCGGTGGACCAGTTCAACTTTGACCTCATGCATAACCAGAACATCCGGGTAGCTATGGCCGACAAGGCCAATCTGTGTCATCTGGCGCAGGGCAATGTCTTCGTCAAGAACCTGGACCGCAGCGTGGACTCCAGTGTGCTCTATCGGACCTTCTCTCCCTTTGGACACATCTTATCCTGCAAGGTCAGACTGTTATACATCTCCAAAATACCTCATCTTTGAAACTTTGTTTGATGTAGATTTACTGAATCTTTAGAGATATTGTGATTACGTATGACCGCTAGTTCCATTATTTGTTTGTTTATTTATTTATTTGGGGGTGGGAGAGTGTTGGAGGTATTAGTTTTGACGTATAAATCGCTTCCAAGTTAGAGCTAAGGATGGAATTTGAGCGTCCATATATGAGACGCGGCAGGTTGAAATCAGGTGCTCGTCAAACTAAGGCTATCGGAGAAGTCACGTGATTTTTCAACAGTGAATTAATTTTTTTACGCAATTTTTTTTTTTTTTAATTAGAACCCTTCTATATCGATCTAAAAATATATTTCAGAGTTAAATTTGCCGAAATGGATTGAGTAAAAGTCCAAAAGTTGTAATTTATTGGCATGGCCTAACAAGGATAAATTTTAATAAGGATTAAGAAAAGTGATCCGCCATTTTCTCCATAAATTCAGCTGGATCGTCTTTATTTGCCCGATTCATCGTCTTCTACATAGGGTAGAACAAAAATTTGTTCACATACGGAAAGGGAAATGAATAATCTTCAAAGTAATACCATTAACTCCATATCCTCAAAATTTGACGAGAGCCTGATTGCATTGTGTCACATCTCGTATTTTTCATTACCATCGTTAGTGGAAAAACAAGCAAACTGCGTTTTGGTATTCATTTTAGAACTCGAAAAAGCATCGGCCATAAGGTATTATATGTATACATTGTATGTACTTTGATCAATGTCTCTGACATGTAAGCGTATCCCACCGTGGTAGAATCAATGAAGCGGTAATCCTGCTGATGTGCCTTGAAATCCCAGCACAAACAAAGCAAACAAACGACTCAATTTGCACGGCATGTCGTCAGTAGTGCTGATGATGTCTGAAAACGCAATTTTAATGATATCAGGAAAATGAAAAAGAAAATAAATGCAGAGTACATAAATAATCACCATTCAACTAGATATATATCTACAGTCCAGCATGGAAACTTCGAATTTCTCTGGGACTGAAAAAAAATCGAGATTCCGTGGTTCGAGATATCCGTGCTTTCATTTTTCCGTTTTTGTTTTTTACGCAAAGGAATAGTAGGACCACCAAAGGCAACCACAGTATTCTATGAATTAGCACCCTTCATGTCATCTGCATGACATCATTCATTGTCTTTTGGACAGCATATTGCCATCCTGCGACTTACCGTGCGTGCATCATGTTCTGTAGGCTGTGGTTACTCTTTGCACTAAAGACAGTGTATGTGACCTACTCCACCACCCCTTCAATTATCAGTCAGCCCCCTTCCGGTGATTCATCTTCAGCGAGGCGCAGATTTAGACCTACACTGTAAACTGCTTATCCCTACCGCTCCCTCACGCCTTTCCTTTATCACCAATACCCTGGGACGACAAAAAAGTGGGCATGATTAGACAGTATGCCGCGTTCGAGAAACCCGTGTTGAGAGTTGGAAAATGTCGAGTTACAATGCAAAGAAAAATAAAGGCCGTAAACGGCGTTCGACATTTCCGTGATTTCTAGATTTCCGTGTTCAAGTTTCTGCGCTCGACTGGATATCACTTTTTAGATGAAAAACTATCCTATGACCAAAATCTCTACATTTTAAACCACTGAGATAAACTTAAAAAAAAAAAAAAACTGTCGGTAGAAATTGCTGGAGCGTCACAGTCGCTGTAATGACACAAGTCTGTCCGTCTGTCTGCCTTTCGACTGTCTGCCTGTTTATCTACCTATCCTAATCGAAGTAGGCTTAGACTTTTACTGGCATGGTTTTGCCGTCAGGTTCCCCACGGCAAGAAAGGTCCCAAGTGCCATGGCTTTGTGCAGTTTGAGACAGAGGCGGCAGCCAACTCGGCTATCAGCAGCATGAACGGCGTCATGTTCCACGGCAAAAAGCTGTAAGTCACAATTTGTACACCTTCTTGTCTGAAGTAATTCTGCACTTATAAGTACAATGTGTACGTGGGTGTATCTTCTTTTTTTCCGAGTATATTGGTGTCCCTAGTTTGAAATATCCATCCAGTGTATTACTAATAGACACGTCGACAGGTCAAGAGATAAAAACATAGTAATAGAAATAAATGAATGAATTATTAAAACCGGGAATGTCGTCATAAAGCTGTTTTTTTTTTTTTTTAAATAAGTGTCTTCAAATTTAAAAAGAAAATAGCCTGAAGTTTGTAGAATATGATTTAACTTTGATTATAACTTATCTCAAGCTTATATCTTACCCGAGAGTTGTTGATTCTTCCGCGAAAATCAGGAATCTTTCTCCCCCCCCCCCCCCTTAAACATAATATGATGATTATTGTGTGCCCTTAGTTATGTCGGCCACTTCCTGAATCGAGAGCAAAGGGAGCCAACCATGGAGGTCACGTCCACTTCCGGTGTTGCGTCATCGAGCTTGCGCACTGTCTACATCAAGAACTTGAGCCCGACCGTGGATTCTGTCTTCCTGAAGATCACCTGTTCGCCTTATGGTGACGTCTGCAATGTCAAGGTATTCAAGTACATCCCACTTTTTTTTACCCTGTGGTAAAGATACACTGTGGTATTTTAATGACGCTTACTGTCCACCCTCAGGTCAAGGTATTTGCAAATAAAGCAGAAGTTTTTAACCCTAGAACTGTCGAGAGGCCGATTTGCTCAAAGACTCAAGCATTGTTATCCATGTTGGAATTAGATTTTTAAAAAACATAGACTATTCTAATCTTGAACAGTCTTTTAGGGCATGAACCTTCAATTTCTGAACATGAACAGCTTTCATTATAGAAACATTGGCATCACTACAGTTTCTGCTGACACTGTCAGGGTTAAAAGAAGGCTGAACGTTTTACTTTATTCTTATTCTTATGATTGTTATCATTATTATCATTTGGCATTGGGGAAAAAGAAAGAGGGGGGAGGGTGGAGTGCAGACTAACCGAGAAGACTAGGTAAAGCATTAGTCTATTTCACCTGCAATTTCCAGTTTAATTGTGCCCCTTTGATGGTATTCGAACCCTCAGCAATAATGTTACTGGGAAGAGATATCCTGTCACTTTGTCATATCGTCTCATTACCCAGAATCTGTAGGAAGTTCGGGATATTAAAACAAACAAACAAGCAAAAAATGTTTATATCCTTGTACAATGGAACTTGGCGAATCTTTGTCAATGAACAGGCAGCCTCTTCAGAATATCACCTTTCCTTCTCAATTGTTTCTCTTTTCCAGATTATCCGGGACACGGACGGGTCTTCCAAAGGCTTTGCTTTCGTCACGTTTAAGAAAGTGACAGAAGCAGTGAAGGTAAGCAGCTGAAGTCATACATGTAGTTAATATTTGTTTTTGCTTTGTCTCGTATTATCATATTGTTTGTTTTTGTTTTCTGATTGTTTTTCTCCTTTTCTTCAAGTTCTTTTTGTAGCTAGACAGGAATGCATTTTATTATTGTCCATAATTTGCCATTTTAAATGCAGTCCAAATTATAACATGTTATCTCGGACAATAAACTGAAGAATATATTATGTATGTATAATTTAGTTATCCAGTCCGTCTAAATTATAAAATAAAAGTTCCATCATGTTGTTCCTTATTTCAAACGCTTTCTTAAATATTGGGTTGCTTATTGTATGTGTTAACGATGCTTCAAGAAAGTGAATACAAAAAAAAAAAAAAGGAAACTTTTTTATTTACTGTATTATGCAGACTGTTCACCTTACTTGCCTGTCTCAGCATTCACACCTAAATTAAATGTTATCTTAACCATATGGTAGCAGAGATGGGGCCATTTTCTCTTTTAATATATTTAATGCCTGATGTTTATGCCATCAAACTATGACTAGTCGATCAAGCAGTCAGAGCAGTTTCCGGTGAAAAACAATAAGGTCTCTTACAATTCAAGATAAGTGTAAGGCAGACATTGGCGCTCAGCCAGTTTTGGGGCAAGTGACTCTAAGATTAGTTTTGAATTTGAATGGACTCACCCTGCGTCTTCACTGTGCTGTCAGATTGGACCAGGTCCTTGCCAGATTCCGATGACAAACAATGCGTGAGCCTAGTTCTTTGTTGCCCTATCTCTATTTTTCACATTTTGAGAAAAGTGATGAGTTGTGTTTATCAGCTGTTTTTGTACAAAGGAGATAGGACAAAATAATTTTCAAATTTTACCTGCTTTGGCAAGTGATAGGTGAAATGACCACAGTATATATGGTAGATTTACTATCCCTTTTTTACATGACATATATATCTCCATATAGCCCAAAATGGAGATAGGACAACAAAGAACTGAACTCGTGAATGGCGTAATTAAAATCGGGCGTTTTCGAATAGAACACATGGATTTTTTTCTCTATCTTTGTGCTTGACCTGTTTATTAAAATTTTGATTGTCAAAGTTACAGCTAATATAATTTGAGACATCAGATCAAAAATTTAGATTTGGCTGTCACAAATTTCATCAGACTGAACGATAATAGTTACGTAGCATAAACTGTAATAAATAACCTGAAATATTTAGATTTGAACAATGAGCCAATTTCACATTTGAACTTCAGTCCAATTACTTCTCTAAATATAAGAGGTATAATTGTTTACTTTTTTTTTTCTAAAGTGGAATGAAAGATTTAATGCCATTGTTATTCAAACATAGGGAATGGAAAATTCAGAAAAATTTGCCACGTGATGAACACATTATTTTTTTCTTTTTGTGATATATTTTTTTCTTATTACAGCTTCTTGCTCAACATCTTTTATTTAACTACAGTGCCTGTCTTAGACCGCTAGTACATTGCGAAGGGAAGTAACCAATGGCTGAAAAAAAAGGTCTTTGGCAAAAATGTCAACAGAGATTTGAATGAAGAAGCCATAGTACGATGAGCTTACATATGTCCTGGCGATGATGGAGTTGAGATTGTCCCAGTGATAAGCTGCACACTACTGATCTTTCTGGAAATTAATGGGAGGTCGTTTGGACCAAAGTTATTCTATCCCTTTGCCAGACACTAGAGGTCTTGAACAAACAGTATATAGCAGAAAAAAAGCAAGCAAAACACTTTATTCTTGTCATTCGAAAGTGATATATATTATATTTATATATATATTAAAGTCTTCCTTTGTACTCCGTATCTTTTAATTATTATTATTATGTTTAACTGTTTATTAAACACTTCTTGACTTTTGCCCACTGTTCAGAAGCAGTCGTATTCTTTGTTGTGGACAAACTAAGTAGCCGCGTACCACTATGACCTGACAATCCACAAAGAACTTGTTCGCTATCATCTCGTAGGCATAACAAGGGGTCTCAGTACATGTCCATTTTAGACCTTAGACGATGCTTGTTGTTTTTAGCATCGTCTAAGGTCTAAAATGGACATGCACTGTCAAGAGAACAACACCATCCAAACAGACATTTTGGAGGGGCAGATAGAAGACATTAGAGCCAGACACAGACAAATAACGCTGTGAACAGACACTATCAATGAGTGGTCGTACCATTTCTTGGCGAGATGCTATAAAAACGTGTAGTCAGTACTGGTGCTGCCTCGAGGGCCATTTCATAACAACCACAGTGAGGGCAGAACACAGACAGAAGAACGGGCAGACAGTTGTTTTAAGATCTTCAAAGAATAGCTTAGAATCTTTTTACCGTAATATTCTGTTTTAGGCCATCGAAATGCTGAATGGGAAAGACTTGGATGGGAGAATATTGTTTGCTGGACCAGCGATGAAGAAAGCGGGCAGGAAACATCAACAGCCAAATCAACAACAAAACCAACAGCTGCAACATTACCATCATCACCAGCACCAGCAGCAGCAACAACAACATCAACAACAACAACAGCAGCACGAAGTGAAGGAGATAACCATCCAGGAGAGCATCATCGTGGAACAACAAAACGGCCGCCCACATCATCATAACTACCATCATCATCATCATTACAACCATAGTCATCAACAACAGCAGCAGCAGCAGCATGCGCAACAACAACAGCAACAACAACAACCACATTATATTAATGAAACTAAAGGGGTCCAGCTTTTCCCAGCCATGCCTTTGAAAGGCCAGCACCATTTCACAGACCAACAACAAGTCAACGGTAGTCAAACGTCTCCGGGAGGGGTTCAGTTCCCAAGCATCACCAACAGCCAAAGCAGCAACCGCATCTGCCAGTTACCTCAGATTTGTCCGTCGCTGCAGAAACATCACCATCCACAGCAGCAACAGCAGCAACAACAACAACAACAGCAACAGCACCAACCATTACATTCTCATCAGCAAGTTCAAGGTTCACAACAAGAGAATCACCCACCATATCACATCCACCACCAGCTTCCCCCTCATCATTATCCTCCTCCTCCTCATCCCTCTCAACAACAACAACAACAGCATTCTATAGAAAAACACCAGCAACGCATTGAAGACAACCAGATAGATCGAGATAAAGAAAATTCAGTCCTCCAGCAAGATCACCATAGACACTTTAATCAACAACAACAACAACAACAACAACAACATCAGGAATCACAGCCCCTGGACCAGAATCAGCCACAATCAAACTTCCCACAAAAACAACAACATCATCAGCAACAACAACATCAGGAATCGCAAGCCCTGGACCAGCATCATCCACAGTCAGATTTCTCACAACAGCAGCAACAACAACAACAGGTTGCAGCCACATCCACCTTACCCTCGGCCAACGGCCCCCAAGGGGTTAACCTGTATGTCAAACACTTGGGGGATGAAGTAGACGATACCATTCTGAAGGGAATGTTCTCGAAATTTGGGGAAGTCATCAGTGCTAAGGTACGTTCTCTTATTTCATCACTAACTCTAGCGGACAATGTTAGAGAGAAAGTGCTAGCGTGCCAGTGTCTCCACAATGACTAGCACTTATATTCAGGGATTAAATTCAGGTCCAACGGGAAAAACTGAGCAAATGCCTTGTTACTCTGCTGTATGCTATTTCGAAAAGTTGCTCGTGAAAACTACACAAAGTAAATCAGGCTAGTTAGGAACAGATCGATCACTTAAAACGTAATGATTTCGCATTCATTTGATTATCAGGATAAATATTTAATCTTATTGTCTTCATGGTACAAGTATTCTAATTTGAGGCACGCAAGCTACTGATTGACAGATTAAAGATGTGAGATCTTATATAAAGTATAAACATTTGAGACGAGACACGATGAAATCAGGCGGTCGTCAAACTGAGGCGACAGGAGGAATCACTAGTTTTTCAACAGTGAACGAATTTTCACCGCATTTTTTTTTTTTCACAGAGCCCTTCAATATCATCTAAAAATGCATTTTAGAGTTGTATTTAGTGAAAAGAAAAAAAAAACAACAAAAAACAAAACAAAACATAATTTAGCAGTATGGGCTAACAAAGATTAATAAAAATTTACAAAAGTGATCGGCCATTTTCTCACTAATTTCAGCTGCAGCAACAGGTTACCTCCCCTCCATTGTCTTTAATTGCCAATAGCTGAACTTCTACTTGAGGTAGAATTGGAATTTGTTCATACACAGAAAGAGAAATAAATAATCTTAACACTGGTACCAATAACTCCATATGCTGAAAATTTAACGAGAGCCTGATTTCATCGTGCCGCATCTCATTCATTAAGTAAAAATGTTTAGGGCGTTCAGACAATCGAAGCCAGTGGAAAAATAATGTTGGTAGTAGACCTAATGGAATTTTACAAAACGGTTTTCAGATAAGGAGTGTATATGTTTTCTTTTCTTTTCAAATGATGGAAGCTTCAAAATTAATGTTATTTGGAATTTTGCCAATGATGAGTTTGATGGTCGTGCTCGTTTTGCCAAGGACTCAAACTGAAAAAAATCAACTCATGGAAGAGAAATTCTGTCATGCAAAAGGAATTTTGTGGCCAATTTCTTTCCGCGACTTCCAGATTTACATCTTCCATTCTCATTGTTTCAAGATGTCAGGACGCTGAATCACAAATATGATATTATATATATCATGTAAGAGCACTCTGTCACTAGGAGACTTAGTTGAAATTGAAGCTGAACTGTTACATTGTAAAGATGGCGCTAAAGACCGGATTTTCCCATTAAAATGATATAGAAAGTTAATTTCTTTATGTCTTCTGATATTATTACCGACTGCACAACAATCGCCCGCAATGACATAAGAATCCTTCTCTTGTGTTGATAGTTAATTGTTTATTTATTTGTTTCGAAGGTGATGATGGAGGGCGAAAAATCACGTGGTTTTGGATTTGTTTGTTTCGCTCGTGCTGAGGACGCTGCACGCGCTACCAGAGACATGCGCAGAAGAGTGGACGATATCAACAAAAAGCCGCTGTACGTCGCGCCTGCGCAGAGAAAGGAAGAGAGACAAGCCTTCTTCCGGGAAAAGCTCAAATCCAGGCAGGGCAACGCACAAGCTGGCGATGTGGAAACCGCACAGAAAGTAATGACGTCATTAGAAAACAACAAAGACAATGTCCAGGTTGATGTGTCAGAGATAGCCCATCTAGCCCTCAATTTGCCCGGAGGAGACAGCTCAAACACGTCTTTCAAACCTGAGGCCCAGATCAACGAAAGAGACCTACTCACCAAAAGCCTTCGATCCACAGACCCCAGAAAAATGCAGAATGGTGGCAATCGTTGCCCTAAATTTTCTAATGCCCACCGATCTTTCCCCAAACGTAACAACTTGTTCAACTTTGAGTCCTTCAACGTGGAAAACCTGAGAACGCCTCTCATAAAACCCACCCGTTTATCTGGAGAAAATGCTGGTTCGTCCCTGCAAGCTGAAACAATTGCCGGTTCCTCTTGGTGTCCTCCATACGCGGGAGTCGAAGAAGATCAAATATTAGATACCTGCCAAATGTCTGAAATCCCCGTCTCCCATATCAATAATTTAGGAAATCAGGATCCCTTGAAACAAACCACTGAAATCTCAGTTCCTCCCTCTGTAAGTCCACTTTCACCATGGAAAAATAACGACCCAGAAGAATTCGGCTTAGAAATTGTTTCCGAAACAAGTAGTCCAACACTTACAAGCCATCTCGTCAAGAGCATTTCTCCCATTGGTTGCAAACCTTTTGCTCCTGAATGTCCAGCTCGTGTTCCGAACATCAAGCAAATCCTGGAAAAACCACGTCATACTCATAACTACAACCTGCGTCCGAAATCCTCACATCGATCCACGCCCTCGTCCTCCGAGAGCAATGGTGACTTCAGTCCGCCTAATAACAGCAAACTCGCCAACAAAACCAGTGGCTTTGCTGAGGTCCCCCAAAATATCTCTGGCTGCTTCACCTACGTCAATCCGGACATCTCCTCGCCTTTCGATGCTTTCTGCGATCCTCTCAATGCTATCCCGTTTTCCCGCAGTACGATTTATGATAATGCCGTCTCTTCCAGCAGCATTGCCACACAGGGATCGGCATTGTTTTCAAAGAGCACAGCCTTCTCAGATACCGAATCTTACACCAATGGTAATGATCAACCCATCCTCCCGATGACCCTGAGACGCGGTTTTGCCAGTAACGAATCCCTCATGTCTGTGGATCCGCTCAGAAACATCCGTAGCCGTGGAAGCAGCTTGAACTCCGAGGTCGGAATTCGGCGATTTCCCCATCTGAAGCGACGTAGCGACACTGCCTTCGAAATGGACTTCGATAACGCCAGCAATTCCGTCGGCACCCATTGGCGGGCCAAGAGACGCATGGTGGCGCTGCCGATGCAACACCCAGCTGCGAGTGAAACCTCTACACAGGTAGCCAGATGTACTGTAGTGTTAAGAGAAATCCGCCCATCCATCCGTCCGTCCATCCATCCATCCATCCATCCATCCATCCATCCATCCATCCATTAATCCACCTATCCTTCTCATAATTCATTAGATCTAATTTAATCACTGCAATGTTTCTTCTGACTCAAAATTCTGACTATTAGAGAGTCAAATGTAATCACAGTAGACTTTTCTGACTACAACAGGTGAGATCCTCATCCCCATCCCTAAGAATCCCTGAGCAGGGGGAGACAAGCTTGAGAACCATGTCCAGCTGGCCGATAGACCAGCAGAAAGAGGTGCTGGCACTGCCAATGAGGGCAGCTATCTCAGCAATTCTTGAACCTCAGGCAACCGACAACACCAACTTGAAACAAGAGAGGTAGAGCACCACTGTAGAATGTCTCTTTTGTGTCTATCGGTTTGCGGAACTTAATTTTAGAATGCAGCAAGATGAGTTAACAAAATGAAGACTGGCAGTGCTCAAAAGACTGGAATGGACAGATGGAGGAATTGATGAATGGGTAGATGGATGAATAGATGGACTAATAGATGGATAGGTGGATCGGTGGATGGATGGATGAATTGACTGATGGATGAATGAACGGATAGATGGATGGATAGATGGATGGATGGATGGATGGATGGATGAATGAACGGATAGATGGATGGATAGATGGATGGATGGATGGGTGGATGGATGGATGGATGGATGGATGGATGGATGGATGGATGGACAAGGAGTACATTTTCCTATATCTTTATAGTTGGCAAAGAGAGGCGAGCCTGTTGGTAGAGTCATTGACCAACGCCCAGTGGACAATGCCCGCTCTAACTGACCGGCTGATGGCCATGGTGATGGAAATGGATGTGGCAGAGGTTCTCAACTTACTGCAGTCCAGGGATTGTCTCGTCTACCTGGTCAGTATCACATTCACAGTTGTGCTGGGAGACTACTTGTATGCAAAAATAAAAGGAATTATCACAAACGCAGACCACGAAAATAATGGAACTCTTTAAAATCAGAAGTGACACATGTCAAGAAAATATGAAATTGCAGATAAGATAATTATGATTTAGTTATGAAATTTTGCTTCTTAGATATGATTTTTACTCTGGCAATCCTGATTTGTTGTTTCACTGATCACAAGAAAATAAAAGGAAAGCCATAATACCAACTATTAAACAAACTAATAATACTGGGTGTCTCCCGCTAAACGCATCGTGAGGAGAAAACACTAGGCCTATACTATGGCACTAAAATGTGCGGAAATTGAACTGTTCAATAAAGGTAGACCTACACAATATGCAAGAGGGCCTCTATTTCAAACAGTTCCTGCAAAGTGTAAATTAATCATTCACTGCGCTCTGCACTGTAAGATACGATCAATAAATACGCACTTAAGTACTTTAAAGTTCATGCATAGAAAATATATTTTCCCCCTGGTGCGTCTAGCGGGAGACACCCAGTATAATTAAAAGCTTTAATGTATGAACTACTCAATAACTTGACATTCTTTGTATTTCGCATTCTTTCTCCCCCTTGCTCCCCCTACCCCTACCCGCTCACGCCACCCCTTACTTTCCCCCATTGCTCTGAACTCAATGCCACCACATCCCTTTACTGGATGCTGTCTAAAGTCATCTATTCTACAAAATGCACAGCTCTTTCCCGTCACATTATGGTCTTTTCTTCGTTTAACCCAGTCAATATTATTGTTATTATTATTATTATTATTTAAGCTTATTTCGTTGTCACAACTTTCCTGTCCCGTTACTTTCCCAGATATTGGAAGGTCTGAAACAGCTTCAGACTTTCGTTGCCAAAGACGCCATGAACAGTCACAAGCAGGAATCGATGACGTCAGAGTTTGACGCCCCGATGCCTGACGAAGCACCGGAAATACCAGAATCTCAAAATAGTGACGAAAGAACACAAAGCTAGTGAGCAAGAAAAAGAACACAGAAATATTTCCGGGCATCAGAACTGTCCCTTTTGGGTGCTTTAAATGTCTCGAATACGCAGATAATTGGGAAAGGAAAGACAAAATACAATCTGCACGGACTGTTTTTTTTTTTTTTTCTGAATTTTACAGTCGTAAACCAAGCCTTGACTTAGATAAAACTCGCGATTTAGATAACACTATAGGCCTAATTCACGTACAACTGCCTGAAGTATTCTGGATTTTTCAATGAAAATCACATAACATAATTGTTATTAATTAATGAAAGACTTTGGATCGCCAAAATCGAGAGAAAAAAAAAAAAATCAACAGTTCTTCCATGCAGCCATTACAATTGAACATTATAATAAAACAAATAAAATTGTTCGTGTTCTAAATTAACTGCACATTAACAAATTAAACTTTGCAATTAGACTTTGTATTCTAACAGTAGGCCTACAGTTATTACTTATATTGGCCATAATGCAAATCCATTTGAATGGCGATTGTATGTTTAAATTACACCAGTAAATTACATAAGTATCAGCCTATCCATTTCGGCCCTCGGAAAGTAAGAACTGGTGGGGAAAGTATCATCAAATCACTCGCTATGTGCAGATGTCAAACAGCTTAAAACTAACAAGAAATCGGATTTTGACTTCTATTTTTAAAATTATAAATTGTATTACATTGATTTTTTTTTTCTATTGTTTCTTACTGCCATTCTACCTCCTTGGTGTGATATATGTCTTATAGTTAAACCAAAGATATTAGAACTTTTAGTATCTTTGGTTCAACTTGGGATTCTGTCTATTATGTTGTCTCAATTTACTTATGTACTATACAGACACGACTATACAAGTAAACGGATTGTTCTATTCTTGCCATTGTATGCTCTGTAATTTTAGAATTCACCTATGCAGAAAACAGAAGGAAGGAAAAAAAAAAAGTAACAACAAAAAATAAGGTGAAAAATTTTCAAGCAAGCTGTTTGTCCGAGTGGTCATTTTTTTTTTCTCCGTGTTGTGGTGATGGTTCAGAATTTGCAGTTCATGCCATTGCGCCACTGGCTGGTTTATTTTATTTTCCCAGCATTTGGCGATTTATGGTCAGTTTCATTTATTGAGTCATTCTCTGGCTCATCCACTTACTCATTCACTCACTCACGCATTCACTCTCTCTCAATCATGTATTCACTCACTCACTCACTCACTCACTCACTCACTCACTCACTCATCCGCTAACTCATTCACTCATTTGTTCACTCACTCGCTCACTCACTCTGCCACTCCCTCCCTTCCTAACTCACTCACTTATTCATTCACACAGTCACTCATTCACCCACCCATCAACATACACTCTCACTGACTCATTCCATTCACTGACTTACCCACTGACTCAATGATTCATTCACCCACTCACTCACTCACTCACTCACTCACTCACTCACTCACTCACTCACTCACTCACTCACTCACTCACTCACT
>JBCAUA010746038.1:0-15052 GCA_038406235.1 Peronia verruculata | reverse complement strand
CCCCCCACCCTTTTCCAAAATGACTTCCAGGACCCACCCCCCCCCCCCCCCAGCACCTTAGGACATTTCTTGTACACTAGGTATGGTATGCCGTTCGGACTTGAGACAGGCTTGCTTCGGGCCTTACTGACTCTCTTTCCAACCTCGCGCAGTGTAGGTGGCTCTTTGTTGAATTCTCTGCCCGGCTGGGAAGGCTATATCAGTCTACTATTTGTGTCAAGTGCTTCTTTCCTGTGAGGGTCTGAATATGTCTTTCGCAAGTGCTCTTCTAATTTATCCTGACGTGCTGAGCTCGCCGGATCGTGGATTTTCGAAGAGACTTCTTGCGTATTGGAAGAGGTTACTGAGGAATCTTTTGCAGTTCAGGCGTACCTTTCGCTTCCTTATTTTTCCCGCTCTGTTTTCTTGAGTGCTTTGTGTCTCACCTTCAGGTAACTCCAGGTTTCTTGAAGACCCCTCTTCTCGAATTCCGACGCACTTTTCAGTTGTTTGCTACGTTTTTCTTCTGCCTTCTGATCTGTTCCATTTCTTGCTGTGTGCGGTTTGGTTTCGGAGGTGGTTTTGGACTGTTGTTCTTAATCCCGTAAGTATCCTTACAGTGGAAGTAGATGGTGTCCGTAATGACTACTTTTCGGTTTTCTAGTTCCACTTTCTTTAAGTTTGCGCGGATATATTTCATGGCGAGGCCAATGTACATTGAGATTTTTTTTTTTTTTTACATTTTGAGCACGTGTTTTTCCATACTTTTGTACAGTGCTGAATAGGAGGGTCATGAAGGTAATTTTTTAAATATCAGTCTTAAAGAAAGGCTATTTTAGCCTTTTCTATCGAATTCGTCAGGTTCAAATTAGAGGAGACAGTGAAGAAAAAAATCGACTTTTTCAAATGGTTGCCATGACAACCCCGCCATCTTGCATTTTGGTATTTATAAATTGGCTAACTTCTAAATCTATCGTCCCGAAAATTTTAACAAAACCTGATGCATGATATCGAAAAAGTTCCATATTATCAGGCCTTTGTATGCAAAATAAAATTTTCTAGAAATTTTTGAAAATGCCATGCAGTGAAATTACAAATTTCGCCACTTTTTTCATACTAAAACGCTATTTTTCTTTAAAATTACCAACAGGATGGGATGCACATTTATTTACTTTTATTTAATAGTGAAAACGATGTATACCGATTTAATTAGAATCGGTTTAGAAATAGAACAGTAGATAGCAAAATACTGAGCGAAAAAAAAAAAAAAATCGTAGGTTTTTGAGAAGAATGCGTTAAAGTTTATTTTTTTTTTTTTTACGGAAACGTTGGCATGGAGAGTTTTTCATTCGGCTTTTGGCCTCAAAACAGCCGTGTTTTTTTTTTTTTTTTAACACATTAGCCCTCTCCCCATGTGCCTTTTGTTGCCTTTCCTCGCTTTCTGGGCATACTTTTACTCGAATTTTGTTCCCTACCCCCCATTCACTATAAATTAAAGGCTCCCATAGAGCCACTTCCGGGTTTACGGGGGCTATATGTGGACCCCCATATATTTTTCTGCTCAAACCAAAAGTTTCTTGACCTGTGCTGTGGCATATAGTCCACAACTAAACTCTGAAGTAGCAGAAATAAAGGAAAGAGTTTTACTATTTATCGGATGTGGAAGTTCACATTCTAATATATGGATGCGATTTTTGGGTTTTTGTTTTTCTAAGAAAACAACAACAACAACAACAACAACAACAACAACAACAACAACAACAACAACAACAACAACAAAATTTCATTTTTTAAAGCAAAATCCGTATGTCAGTCCCCTCTTCCTCCCTTTGAATTGTTACAAATGTACAAAATAGTGAATTAAGTATATTGTGTTATTCATGATCCGTTGTACTCAAGAAATGATTTAGTGTAAATTTCGAAACCTTGTATGTAATGTGTAATGTTTCACTTTAAGCATTGTTTTCACTGTTTCGAAACAGTGGAAGTATGCTGATTCACAAATCGTATCCTTATAGGGGCGGTCGCTTTGATGAGGTGTAGGCCTAATGTGTGTGTGTTTTTTTCCCCATACTGCGGCGTCGAAAATCAGTGAGTTTTTAATTTTGGTCAATTTTTAATTGGGCCCCACGAGCCCCTCACCCCACTCCTAAAACAATAATATTGAACTAACAAAGAACATATTTCAATGGGTGGTTGCTTTTAGATTTGACATGACCACCAACACACATGTTAAGATAAAATTAGGCCTACTTTATTTAATGATATGAACTCCCTTCCCTTCGTTAGATAGGTTAGATAGAAACTGGATATTGTCCAGTGAACCAGCTACTGTAACCGTCCGAGATAGATTCTGATCTAGTCAGAAATAGAGCACCCGAGTAACTCAAACAGGTATTGTGCTGTGTATTTGATCTGCTGGTTACACCCGCTGTGTATCTGCTCGTCTACACAAGTGATTATATATATATTTTTTTAATCATACATTATCTGAAAATGATAATAACCAATAACAGGACAGAAACTGCATGTGGAAATATAAACGACTTAATTAAAAGTTATGAGAGATGTCATTGGTGTTGCCGCTTTTAATGGTGCCATTAATAATATTGGTGGATGCGTTGTGTTGGGGTTTAACGGTGTAACACCACGATTACTGCTATGTTGTGCCGGTAGTGAAGATGATAATCACAGAGACAAACATACCACAGTAAAGATGATAATCACAAAGACAAACATGCCATTACCAATGAACAGAGGTCGTACGCGGAGCATCCAGTGGGCTGGGACATTAATCTGCTTTCGGCGAGCAATCCGTGACCTCTGTAAGGATTCATGTTTTAACCATAGTCTCCCATTTGAAACTTGTAATTTTAAATTTCTCATACTGCTGTGTCCTACTGACTCCTAATTGTATTTTGGTAAGATTATGCAAGCACCTAACGATAGCACGATAGGCGCTATGGAATGAAGATATCAAAAGAATGTAAAATCAAACTTTAATCATTAATAGTAATAGCAATAATAATAATGACACTAATAGTAATAATAATAATAATATAGTAACAATAAAAAATGCTTTAAACACTCATTTTTCAAGAATCTAGGACCGCAATAGAAGGCCTGTCTGCTGGAAAAAAAATTCTGATAATAAATCTGATCTTTGTAAAATCTTTACTTTCCAGATTTCCATGCGCACCTACAACTGAATAATTTTGTTAATGTTACTATTAATAAAAAAAAAAAAAAAAAGGTCTGTCTCTACCGATACTGCTGATTTTATTGGTATTATTATTATTATTATTTTTTTTTTTTGCAATTATTTGCGATTCATTTTATAGTTGTAGGCCTAGTTTCATTTCAAGATTGCATTGACGATGTCTAACGTTAGCTGTGTTGGGAGATTATGATCAGATGACCACCCTGGGGGTTTCATGAATGTTACTGATCAGTTGTCTGATAACCATCTAAAGAGAAATACCCTCAGGCGAAGTGAAGATAAATTGCTTTGATATGTTATTGACACGTGACTAACACAGATGAAGTAACAAGAAAACTTCTTTTCCATGAATGTAGCAAGTAAAATACAGACAAGACCCATTACCTCATCAAGCCGACTGATGACACTGATGATAGCGTTTTCTAGATGTTATCATGAGCTTTAGGAACAAGGTTCATTAAAAAAAAATAATAATGATAATAGTAATGATAATGAAACAGGTTTGTAACAAATACTTAAAAAAATGATGATGATTATGTTGTATCATGAAAACGGGTTAGAACACTCTAAATTCCAATCATTAAAACTTGGCAAAAGTAGTTGTGTCGCGCTTTATATCACAGAAATTAGTCTAATGAAACAATAGAATAAGAAATTCAAAGTCTACATTTTTTTTTTTTTAGAAAAGAAGACAAGTGATTCGGAGGAGCACACGTCACTTGGACTTAAAATATCAGTTGCATAATGTAAATGACGCATTTCGAAATTACATATCGATTATCACTGAATTACACTTATGTTGAAAATTTACAGTTGAAAAAGACAAAAATGTCATAGCAAATTGCTTCCTATCTTAGTGTAGTCTTTGGAATTCTCGAACTCTCTATCTACAGTATAAATCTGCAATAAAACCGACAAATAGGCTCGTGGAAGCGAAAACGGCTGAATATGAAATTTGGCATTAAACATTGTTGCATGAAGATCTCTTATTTCTACTTACATAAAGTCTAAATAAGTTCACTATGTTTGACGTTATTCTAAAAAGGCGATAATAATTAAGATCTCAAGAGCGTTTGATCCGAGTTGTAAGTTGGTTGGAATGACAAGGTTACGTTTTATATTCGTCCTTCAACCTCTTGGTAGAGGTTATCTTGATCATAGATTGACGCATTAAGATATTGTTCTTCGACTTCCGCTCGCAGAGCATCCAACACAACTAACGTACGTTCATCAAAAATGACGAAATCGAGATGCATACGTTAGCCACACACTTTGACTTACTTGCAGGGCACTGTCGGGTTGTTCTATATCGATACATGTACTATAAATCTTCAACAAAACCCACCAATGCTTGTGGGCTCCAAAACTGCTGAGACTGGGCATAAAGATCAATGTTTCTATCTACATAAACCCGAAAAGCGTATTATGTTTATTCTAAAAATTGCGAAGGTGTTTGGGTTGGAGAGTTTTGGTTTCTGTTCTGTTCAGCCGTTGGGTGACGACTATAGTTTAAAAGAAAAATAGCACGATAGGGTATGGAGTATTTAGTAGCGGATCTCCCCCCCCTCCCCCTTTCCGCCTACCCTCCTCTATTTTTTTTTTGGGGGGGGGGGTGCTAATACAGTGTTTTACTTTACAGTGTTTAAAGTTTGTGCTGTGAAATTGTTGTATATTAACTTTAACCCTTCAGCTTCTTTCACCCCGTTTGTTTCGTTACGCTTACTCTGCGCTCATAATCTACATTTGCAGGCAACCCCCTCCGATCCCCTCTTTCATTACGCAATATTTGTAGCTATTTGTTTAAATAATTGCAATTTGTCATCTAACGCAAATTTCTTGATTATACTATCCCCGTTCGTAGAGCGAGTTTTGCACTAGTGCAATATATAACTAGACCCGACGGTATTGAAACAAAAATAGGTAAGAAATTAATGAAGCCTCTGAATGACAGATCTAATACATCTAAAACTTATTGAGTCTCGATGGCCTCCAAATAATAGATATCTAATTATGATTAAACTACGGGAAAATAACTGAATAAATAAATGGTGACAGTTGATACGAAAAGAGGAAGTCTACTGGAGTTGACCACAGATTATACCTGATGCTGATCAGTCGAAAGAAGGCAGACAGGGAGGTAGGAAAAGAAACAGAGAATATTTTAAACAAAAGACAAAAAGAAGAAAAAGAAGAAAGAAATTATTTGAGTTGTAAATATATGAGCAGAAAACACACGAGGCGCTCCTGTCAAGACGTACACAAAGCAAGAAAACAAAATGAACTTAGATATAGATCATTATTAACAAACAAGATCGCAATTTCCTATGATGTTGAGTATGGTAGAAATGTTGGTGTATATCTAAGGAAAAAAAAAAAAAAGCAAAATGGCACTTTGTTGTTTGAAATTTCAAGTTAGTTGTTCTCATTTCATTTTCAGTTTATGGTAGATCTCCAGGTCGAAATTCCATTGTTACAGAACATTCTGAAGAATATGCACTTGTTGTAGCTCTTCATGCAAACTTTTTTGTTTGTTCTTTTTTGTTTTATTATTTATTTATTTTTCTTGTTACCCTTTTCTTCATTTTTTTTCTTTTGTCACGCCAGAAACATTTTCTTTTGTGGACGCACTCCCTTGCCTTCACTCCTTCCGCCGATTCACTGATGAACATCAAGCCTAATATGTGGTGAATTTCAGTATAGGCCTCCTTGTCGTATCCACTGTTACCATTTGTTTTTTGTTTTTCTCCTTAGTTTAATTATTAACACTAATGTGTATCTTCATTAGTGGGAGGGCACCTAGGTTCAACAGGTTTTCAATTGATTTAAGTCTGTCTTTCATAGTCAAGAGTTTTAGTCATAAATTTCCCGCCAAACCCCGTGTTTCTATTTTTTATTTATTTAATTTTTTTTTTTTGGAAAGGGGGTAGGGGTGCTATATTCGCTTCTATGAATCTGTGTGTTAGCTCAGTGTTGTACATTACAGTATTTACATCTTAAGCAGTAATGTTGTGTATACTAATAAACCTTTTGCTTGTTTTCTCCTTTTGTTTAGCTCATTTATTTTTGTGCTCATAATTTACTTTAGCACGGCTCCCTCCTGATTCCCCTTTTTTTAATTGGGCAATAGCAATATTTGTAGCTATTTTTTTCTAAATATTTGTAATTTGTTATCCAACAGCAACATCGTCTTGATTTAAAAATCCCAGTTCGCAAAGTAAGTTTTTGCACTATAACAAAACACAGACGCAGGTAACTCCTTAATTCTTAAGCAAGATCTTGGAGACGAGCTGTTTTATGATTTGGTTTGGTTGATTGGAATAACATAACAGCCTATCAGTATTCTGATGGTTATTCGACGAGAAGGCCAGCGTTGGTCATTCGATGTGAAAACGGTCCAATGTGCCAACTTTTCCCGACCTCAGTAAAATATCTGAATTTCAGCTGAACATTTCTCCAGCAGCCCTCTGTTAATCAGTCCCCTCCCTCACCTCCCCCCTTTTCTACCCCTAGCCCCTCCCTCCCAAAAGCCAAGCAATTCTGATCACAGGAAAAAAGTTTGAATACAGATAATTAGAAAACTTACAGTGTTCTAAATGTGCCACATATTTTAAAGGCCGAAATGGGTAATTTGTCAGTGCATACTAGGCTAACATTACACATGGGTATCAAGTATGGGTTCAATACCATAAATGAGTGAAAATTTGCAATTCACAACCGTTCTGTGATAAAGAAACCTCTACACTAAGTATTGATAAAAATACATAAACTGGACATATTCCGACACTTGTAGCTTTAGCGGCAGATTATAGTGTGAGATTTGATTTGTGAACATTGATAGCATTATAGCGAAGAATATTTACATATTATGATGTCTGTCAATAGGCACTGAAAACCCAAAATGACATTATTATCTCACAATATTATAAAGTATATTGCTATTTAGAGCTTTTATTCCCTGAGAAAATTGATTCCAAAATCATCTTTCTATGATAAGTAGAAAAAAAGTTATGGCATTGTAAAGATTGTAAAAAAAAAAAAAAAAACCCAGCCCATATTTTGGAACTCGCGGAAAAAAAAATCTCATTTTCGACACTGCCTTGGATCAAGACCAATTGCCCGAGAAGTCTGAAAATGCCAGATATAGAAAATATTATTGCAGAGATAAGGCTCATATTTTTCCGTGGGGAAGAGAATTCAATTAAAGAAAATATTTCTGGGTGAAAATGGCTTTGGACGCAAACTTGCGCACTCACACGATTATGGGCAAACTTCCAATTTTCATAAAATGTTAAAAAATTGTAAGAAATTTATTTTCCGATGGATTTCAAAGATTTTGGTATCACAATACTTAGGGAAATCTAAGCTGCAGCAATAACACATCTAACAAGTCATACAGATTTGCAGAAATTAAATAAATCTTCATGTAGAAGGCACATTTTAAATTTATTGAACATTTTCCGATTTTCATAATATTTAATTTGAAGTTTAAAATCATGAATTACACTAAAGCACATTTATAGTGTTTCTAAATAAATTTTGTAGTTCAAGATAAGATTACAGATCTAATATTGATAAAGGAAATGTCTACCTAGGCCCCCACAGGAGTCTTCTTAGCCGTGATGTCTAGGTAGACCCCCAAGTAGGTACCCCCTCCCCCACCGCAACATTTGACGTTTGTAGGCTACTTTGCAATTCCGAATCTTTGTCATAAAAAGAGACCGTGAGACCGCCTGCAAAATGATTTTAAAAGGGGGTGGGGGGGGGGGGCGGATTTTGCCCCAAAAATGCGATTTTGCGCTTTTGTTTTCTCTTAAAAGTACTGCCTTTTCTGTGTGTAAAAATGGTATCAAAAAGTCGATAAATCCTTTCTAATGTGTTTGACTAGTGATCATTCAACGGTAGGCCTAGCGTATTGTCAATCAGGATTTGGCTCCATCTAGCTGCTAAATGAGGCCGTAAATCATCGCGATTTGATTATATACAGGCAAATGATGCCTCCTCTAGAAATATCACGAGTTAGAGTGCCAGGGATGGGATGGACACTGGTTGATCAATATGACGCGAGAAAATGCTGAACATGCAAAATATCAGTGTAAGTGTTCTAAAATGACTTTCCTCGTTCTATAAATAGCTTTAAATTGCTTTCTTTCTGCTACTAATAGCTCAGTTGTCAACTATATGTCATAGTAAATGTAAAATCTCTCTTGGTTTGCACTCAAAAATGATATGGGAGGGGGGGGGGCACACAGAGACCTTCAAGAATCCAAAATGGCACCGATAATGATGGGGGTAGGGAGCAAAATTTGATAAAAGATACGCCCAGAGAAAAAAAAAAAAAAAACGGCAACGAGAGACACAGAAGTCATGGAAAGAGGGCTAGTATGTAAAAAACAAAAGGCTGTTCCGAGGCTGAAAGCCGAACACAAAACTCTTCATGTCAATTTTTCACTAACAAAAAAACTTTAAACTCATTTTTCTCAAAACCCATTTTTTTTACTTTTTTTTTTTTCTATCTCTTTTTTTTGTTTCGAAACCGATTGAAACCAAATTTGGTATGCATCATTGTCACCACGAAACCCAAAAAGTTAAACGTTAAATTCGGTGGGTAAGTTTTAGAGAAAATTGGGTTTTAGCTTGAAAAAAAAAAAAGGCGAAATTTGAATTTTCTTTATATGGCATTTTCAAAAGTTTACAGAAATGTTGTATTGCATGGAAACGACTAAAAATATTGTATCAAGCAATATATTGAACAAGTTTTATCAAGTTTCGTAGAAATTTGGCAGAGGAGATAGATTTTAAAATCAGTAAATTTAGGGATGCCAAAATCCAAGATGGCGGCGCTGCCATGGCAACTAATAATTTAAAAAATCACCCCCCTTAAAATGAAACGGTTCCAGTGGCAATTCCTACAAAACCAGCCATGGACATGAGATACTGTAAAATTGTTTGTGTCTGTGCTTCAAGTTGTGCGATGTGCGGTCTTATTTTGAATATGATTGTAGCCAAGCAAAGGGAGTGCTCTAATATCATAGCTTCTGAACTATAAGCTTAATGTTCTTTTAGCACAAAGTTTGTTTGTTTTTTTTTCAGAAACTATGAGAAATTCTTTCTCAAAGCTCAGAGAGTTAGGCGACTGATCAGCAATGACTTGAAGGATACATTTGGAAAGGGAATAGATTTCCTGCTAACACCAACAACTTTGACCGATGCCCCTCTCTACAGCTGGTATAATATGCGTGACAATCGGTCTAGATGTGAGGAGCAAGATATATTTACAACACCAGCAAATATGGCAGGTAAATGCCCGACTGTTTCTCTCCTCTAGTATTTGTCTAGTTGTAGTGCTGCAGCCTGAAAATGCTGCCTCATGTATTGTTATATATGTTGCTTGCAATACTGTCATCAGTACATTGTTTTTGGTTAATAAATCATACAATCATATGTTATGCCACAGAAGTTCCAAAGACTTTAGTGGTCTCCGCTTAAGAACCCTCTGCCTAAGAGCCCGGTCCACCTAAGAACCTGCCTCTGCTGTGAAACGGAATTTTTCCTCTACAATTTACCCCTCCAAGAACCCGCTCTGGGTGCTCTCAAATAAAAAATCCGCCCAAGACCCCGGAGCTAGACCAAGACACTTGAGTACTTATGGTATAATGCCACATCATACTGTCCACTTCAGAGAAACACACAGTGCTAGATGTGCAGTAAAATGGGGATGGGGGAACAGGTAGACAAAGGAGTGGAAGTGATGGTTGATGTATGGCTGCATAATTAGGCCACGTGATTGACTAACCCGTAACCATTTCTTTATTCGACAATGGATTGCACTTATGATTGGCTTTGTGGATAAGGAGGTGTAAGTTTAGCCTCCTGACTAGTCAGCTGTTTTGCTACGTTGATCGGTCTGTAAACACTTTAGTTGCTCGTTGTATCCACGGGGCAGCATAACAATATCATGTTTTCAACAATGATACCGTTATGTGAAAACTCACATGCCGTTTAAGCGCTGGGCAGTACTGATGTAACTATACGCTAAAAGATCAGGAATTGCTACATCTAATTATAATACACACAGGGAAGAAGGCTGTACTTTTTCACATAAATAAATCTTCAACTAACAGTAACCATCAACTAATCATTGTAGTGAAGACAATCTGTGGTCAGATGGGTTGCATAACTTTTCAATTTCCCTAAGAACCAGTCCACCTAAGAGCTCACTTTTCTTGTCTCTGACAACCGGGTTCTTAGGCAGAGACCACTGTACTAGTAAATTGTGATGCATTTTTTAAGTTTAGTTATCTCTGTAACTACATGAGATTACCTATTCGTTTGCATAGAAAGTCACTCTAAAAAATGCTAAAATAGGTCCACCTTCAATGAGAACTGAAGCCCAAACTTAAGGGATTGCCATGGCCAAGTGGTTGGGTGCTTGCTCCTTGATGAAATACGTTGCAAATTAAACATTTGAATCCTTCTAGGGGATGTGAAAGATTCAAAGATTGAAGATTAGAACCTGCATTTTTTTCAGTGATCCTACAGTCCCTTGGGTTTTTGAACAGGTATGCCAGGTGCCAGCTTCTTGGATGAGAACGAATATTATTTCAAAGTCCCATGTGCTCCAGGGGTCAAAGGGTACGTCCGCGAATCGCAAACTCCCTTATGTGATCAGAGGCCGACTGGCCATTGTCTCCAGCTTTTCACACCTCATCTTTGATCCTCCCCGACTAGCCGCGGATTTTTCATACTCACACCACGCCCCCCCTCCCTGCTGCGAAATGTCGGCAAGCGTCCTTGATGTGGGGAATTCTCCGGCCGCACAGCTGTTCACATGTGGAGGTTACCCCGAGAAAACCCCGGGGAGTCGGCCGTTGTTCTTCTCATCATTGGGAACTTGCTCGCTGGACTAGTGGGTGGCAAGCAGTTGTTAAAAAAAAAAATCCTATCCCCCCCCCCCCCATTTTTACTTGCGATTTGCCCGATTAGATCTAGACACTGTTTCACAAAGCTGTTGTGGTCAATATGAGAACAGTGAGGTACTGCACCCTCCCCGTCCCGCATGTAATGTTTATCTTGAAAGGGGTCTAGCATAGAGGGTTTCTTAGACGTTGCGAAAAGTGGGCATTAATGTGATTTTTCTGATGACTATAAAAATAGAAGCTTTAATTCAATATTTTCCAATGCTGTGAAATGTGATCATTAATACACACTGTATGAAAATGCAAAATGTCAACAGTAATTTTTGTGATGATCATAAAAATGAAAGCTTTAATTCAATATTTTGAAACGCTGCGAGATGTGATCATTAATGTAATTTTTTTTAAGAAGTTGTAAAAATGAGAGCTTTAATGTTTTTATTTTCAGACAAGTTGCGAATTTCGTTTCTATTTCAGCCATTTTATTATGTTTTGTTTTATGTACAGGGCAGCCATAAAATCACGCAATATGGGAGATATAATTAGTATATCCGGGTTTATTTATAGTCATAGAGAGGTCATAATTCAGCATTCATGCAGTTTGGTGCACAAAAGATTGTGATGTAAGTATTCTAAAAAAAAGTGATATGTGATATTACCGTTGGTAATGTCTCAGAAATGCTAGTTGCAATTGAATGAAATTACAAATGCTCAAAGTATTGGCCATGCAGCTCCAAACAAGTCGTCAACCAGAATTTTAGGTTGAGGTGGACCTCTCAAAAAAGCTCTGCATTCCCATTGACTTGTTCACATACTTCAGTAATTCTTTCAAGAAGATGTGCTTCATCTTGAATCCTCTCAGAATAGACTAGGGATTTGATATATCCCCAGAAAAAGAAGTCGATTGGGCTTAAATCCGGTGAGTGTGGAGACACAATAATATTAGTTTAATGAAATACATGCACATAATTTTCTAGTGATGAAAGAAATAAAGAGTTTTTTTTTTAGATCAAAAGCATGCATAGTAAGAGGGAAATAGAGAGTTGCGAGTAAAGGAAAAAGAGTTGGAAGGACGGTCAATCGTCATAGTGAGGGTAAAAAAAAAAATATGTACAAAATCTAGGAAGCAAGAACTTGACAATGTTGTTGCATTGTCATCTAGGATAATGACTGCTGGATATATGGATGTTAACCAGAATGCTGGATTATCACAATTGGTATAGAAAATATTATTATGCCTTCAGTAATAGAAATTTTTATGGTGGGCTAACAAAACCAGCAAGACTATGATAACAGTCAATTTATTGCACTCACAAAGAACAACTTGTCATAAAATGTATATCATTAGAAAATGGAAATCTGTAGCTATACTTTATTCTCTCCTAATGCTTAAAACAGCTTTGTAACAGAAGTTTAAAACTAAAATTTAGTTACTCCAAATGTTGCCCTCCAAGTCACAGTAAGCTTGCTCAGTGATGTGTGACAGGCCATAATTGCCAGGTAGCCGGCACCGTGTTAGGGTAAGATGATACGCTTCATCCCACCCATTTGGACCAAACTAAAAGTCAATGTGAATGTTTATAGAGAGAAGGAAACGCCGTGAGCTGACTGTGACCACCTGCTAAAAATTAGTATTATAATATATGCACTATGACAGGGGTTGTCAATAATGTTCTCTCTCCATTATTTTTCGTTTTCTGTCACCAATGATCCAAATTTTAGTCACAATCGTACATGTATCAACATTGGAACATTTTGGAGTTCTGGAGAGACAAAATATCAAATTGCTCTCGGAAGTAAGTATAAAAATCAATGTCACAGCAAAATCGGGGATTTGGGGCTAAAAAAAAATAAAAAAATATCAACTTACTCTCGGAACTGGGTATAAAAATCAATGTCAACAGCAAAATCGGGGATTTGGGTCTAAAAAAAAAAAAAAAAACACCGGATGGGGGATTATAGGCTAGTATAGACACTTCCTTTTTTTTGTTTTTTAATAACTATTACATGTATTTTCTGATATAGGTTTATCATATCATAAAGAACAAGTGTAAACTTTAAATTGATCGAAAGTTAATTCAAAGGTCGGAGAGGGAAAATGACAATAAGTCCGAATAGACCTGAAGGTCAGCTGGACACTTCGACAAATATATATGAAGTTCTGCTCTCTTTGAATAATGAATTTCGCTCAAAACATGCAGTTTTGCTCAAAGCAACATCACCAACAGTCTTTCTTTTTTTTTTTTAATGACTTGAACAGCTGTTTTACTACATTTGCCACAAAATTGTATGTTTCCTCTTTGCTCTTGAGTAGGACTCCATTTTGAATGCAAAATTACAACTGAGTCCTTACGGTCTCTCATTGAATTGCAGTATTGGCTGACAACTTTCACAATCAAACACAGCAATTGAATAAGTACACCAGTGTCTCTTCCTCTTGTTGTGTATGTATGTGAATGGAGGTAACCATTTCAGTACATGTATTGCGTAAAGTCTGAGAAATGTTTAATGTATGAAACGAATTATGGTTAAATATATTATTATGTTGGGTATATGTGTGTGCGTATGAATGATTAAACAGATCATGATTGTATTCACTGAGCCTATGCAAGTGTGTGTGAATATGCTGGCCCGTGGAGATATTGCGTCATCAAAGGTGTCTGAGATACTCTCTACGCATCTGTGCAGAATGGTGTAGATCATTTTGTTTGTACTGGATGTGACCTAGAGAGAATGCTGTAGCAATGGTTAGAGGCTTATGGAGTTCCAGAGAGAGAGAGAGAAAGAGAGAGATGGCTCTAGACGGGCCAGCATCTATATAAAGGCTCAAGCAGAGTGAATGATGGCAGTAAGAAAATTGACTGATAGCAGAATCAGAATAGGATGGCTGCCCAGAAGTGTGTATTGTTATCGAGCACCTGCAATAACTTCTGCATTGTTTTGACGTTGGAGATCCCTGTCGTTATTTCATCACCACTGTGTGCAGCTCATCTGTATCCACAGCCTGATCACCTCTTACAACATCAAGACTAACACCCATTCAACATCAACACCCAGAAAATTTGTGACATGTACCATCTCATAAAATGACTGGGTCTCACAGTAATTCAGTGGATTGGAAATCATTTGCAAGGTGTCAATAGTTATGAATAATATGAGACATTGTCACCATATAATGGGAGCTTTTTCATGTCAAATTAAAATCATGGGTTGGGTCGGGAGTGTCAACAATTATGCAGTGTAGGAAACTAATAATTCAAGATTATATTTCAGATGCCTGTCAGTCTGATAGTGATCAGATTGATTTGTGGGTTTTGAAAACTTTTGCTTTCTTCATCATTCATATAATATACATAGCTCTTCGACATGTTACATATAAAACACTACATGGTCATAAACTCTTTATATTTCACAGGTGTTCCAGCAATGAATCTCCCCATTAAACTCTCGGAGAGGGGATTACCTATCGGCCTTCAGTTGATTGGACCTCATTTCAGTGAAAATCTATTACTTTCATTAGCTTACTGGATAGAACAACAGACACAGTTCCCTTATTTGAATTTGGATCTCAGGAAAAAGCATATTGATTAACATTGAAATCAGACTTATGTGTGATTAACATTATATCAACAATATAACTGTATTCTGTTGATAGCAAGTTGCGAGAAAAGAAGCATAACATCAGCATGCTTATTGCAGTACATGTTTACATAATTATATTGCTGATGCATAGGTCTATAGGACACATCATTTTTTCTCCAAATATTTTTGCATAAAGATATCAATGCCAGTTTCCTCTTATATTATCCATGGGACAGGTTTGTTAGACATAGCTGTTTGAAGCAAGAATTGTATGAAAGGGATGGAGGAGGAAGGGGGAGAGGAAACAAATTATGGATGGCTTTGCAAAACCACAACACTACTTGTGTACTCGTGATAT
>JBCAUA010745928.1:2569-15052 GCA_038406235.1 Peronia verruculata | reverse complement strand
TAATAGATTGTAAAGCGCTTAGAGCTTGTAATTACGGGGATAAGCGCTATATAAATACTCTCTATTATTATTATTATCATACAAATGAAACGACCAGAGAAGTCACATAACATTTTCAGCAGTGAGTTAATTTTTCACGGAAATATATTTGTATTTTTTTTTCCGCTTAAAAACCTTTCTATGTAAATTAAAAGTGTATTTTGGAGTCAGATTTGCTGAAATCTATTGAGTAAAAATTTGTAATTTAGTGACAAAATCTAAATGAGTATCAGTAAGGATGAACAAATTAATGGGCCAATTTCTCATTAAATTCAACTACAGCAACAGATCAGCCCCATCGTCTTTAATTGCCAATATCTCAACTGCTACTCCAATTAGAAGTAACATTTTCGCATCGACAGAAAGGGAAATAAATAAGCTTTAAAACGATACTAATACCATCATTATACTAATAAAATTTTAAAAATTGAACCAGCACCTGATTTCATTGTGATGCATCGTGTGTGTTTATTATAATGTATTTATATATGCACAACTGGAGTATTATTGCCAAGGATAATATATGGATGTATAAACACAGTTTTGTACAGTTAGAAATGTTGCATTGTTTTGTTGTCTAAACATCCCAGTTTTTGCTAGAACCAGAATATCCAGAGATTATGATTTTAATTTAGCCGACCAGAAATTTTACTCATTGGATAGTGATGTAATCTGTACTTGATAACATTGTTGGTAATTTTACGTCTCCAAAAGACATGTCTTTGATGGGAGAGAGTGTTTCTTATGAGATTATTGTTACCACATGAAGTATTTGAGCAGCATGAAGTATTTGAGGGTCCCACAGTACTGGAAGGAGGTGAAAGATTCTAGACGGACTACTTTCTGATCAGATCTTTCCAGAATCACTATTTGCAGATCCATGACAGTGGAATAAAATGATGAAGATAATGAAAATGAAGCACTTCAAATTATTGTTGTTGACTCCTAAGTGTGTTTGACCTAATTTATTCTTTCAGAATCACTGTGGCCATTTGCTGGTAAATGTAATAATACCTATGACTTCGGGAAATATATGACCTCGTCGAAATTTCTTCCTCTAGACAAAAAATGATGAGACAGCAGCGGAAGAGTTGATTAGAATCTTTTATTGGGTCATGAACTTTGCCCTCTTCTGATAGAACATGGCATATGCATATCTAGGTCAAAGTAAGTTTTTGTCAGATTTGAATTTTTGATGTCAGGACACATCTTTTGTTCTTGGTTCCATGTCTGTTTCTTGAAAATTAAAGATTTTATATTTGAATCTGTAGTAGAATAGCTATGTACTGGGTAACAAACTGAAATATGTGTTTACTGCAAATGTGATTTTTTTTGTCAGAAGAGGGCTGGAGTTTTTTTTACAGGTGATGATTAATTCACAAAATGTGGTTGGGCTTTTATCTCAGATCCTTTGCTTCCAATATCGAGTGCATTACATTTGAAAAAGTCACTTTACATAGCACTGTTAATAGTATATCGGCAATGACAAATAGACCCAGAGGAAAGATGGAGTAAAGAGCCATTTTGATCGTCGGCCAAATTACGCCCCTTTACCAGGTACAATAGATATAAGACACATAGGAGATGTGACACGATGAAATCAGGCGCTCGTCAAACTGAGCTGACCGGAGAAATCACTTGTTTTTCAACCGTGAATGAATTTTTGATGTTTTTTTTTTCTCTTCACCAAATCCTTCTATATCAATCTAAAAATGCGTTTCAGAGGTCAACTGACTGAAATGGAGCGAGTAAAGACCCAAAAATTGTGATATACTGGCATGGCCTAACAAAGGTAAAGAAGGATTTACAAAAGTGATCGGCCATTTTCTCACTAAATTCAGTTTCAGCAACCGATCACCCCCATCGTCTTAAATTGCCAATATCTCAACTTCTACTTAAGGTAGACCAATACTTTTTTCTCACACTGAAAGGGAAATGAATAATCTTCACAGTGATAACAATAACTCCATATGCCCAAAATTTGACGAGCGCCTGATTTCATCGTGTCGCGTCGCATATGAAGTTTTTGGTATCATGTTAAAGCTTATTTCATACCCTTTCAGGTAGTGAAAAGAGTTATGACCTAGCTTCATTCTAGCAAAGATATTGCAGTTTAATGAGACAAGGAGAGACCCCCCCAGCAAATGACCGAAATTCTGAAAAAATCGACTTTTTCATACCTACCTCACAAAAACCTGATTTTAATGAAGAAATATTTATAAATCAAGGATGAGACCAACATTATTTTCTTCGGAAATGAATGTACTTTCGATTTCTGCAATTAAAAAAAAAAAAAAAACCAGGTCTGACTCCCTCCTCACATTCAAGCCCGACTTATCAGTTCTAGTCCAGGGCCTAACTTCAACTGGTCACGAGACATATGATATATAAGGGGAAGCAATTTGGCTGCCTGAGAAAATGGCTCAATAATTTGATTAAAATTCCAGACAAATGGGCAGTACTGACCCCTATAGATGTGGCTTCGTCCAAGTCCACGGTCATCATGACCTCCTTCAGTCTCTGGCTGATGATCAACTTGGTCTTCTCATTTTCTCTGAGGATAGCCAGTAGTCAGTTTGTTCATTCACTAGGCATCTTCCATTCACAAGAGTCTTTCCTTTCCTTACAATGCATCATGTAATCCAATGCTCAAAACCAAAACACATTTCAATGGTAATTCAAAGATATTTTCAATATGACAGAAATATTCATTGAAAAAAAATAATAAAAATGAAATCTGCCATGGAGAAGAAGAGAAATATACACTGAAACTTGACCCAGTTTGTTTTCTGATAGTAATTTCATGCCTCAGAATTAAAAGAATTATTACAAGCCTTCAGCTACAGATGTTCAGCAGTTATAGTGTGGTTAACTCTACCACTGCCAATTTCCAATCACATTAAGACATGTTTCACTTTAACTGCAAGGTCTGACTTACCCTTCAGATTTGATGGAAAGACTGGATGGTGCAAAGACTTCCACACCTTCCACATTCCTGTAAGCAGACAAACATGAAATAGCAGGTAAGATTTAAAAGAATGAGTTTGCAGTGTGGCTACTGTCGATGAGAATGACAAAGAATGTAGTGGATATGGATGGGCAATGTCAGCAAGTGATCTGAAGCCATTTAGTCATGAGTAAACAACTGTGAATGAGGAGAATATCATATTCCACCACTTAGTTCTACATGAGATTTAGAAATTTTTGGAAGTAGTAAACAGTAATAATTAATACAATTGATAATACCAGGGATGTCAAACCGTTTTCACCAAAATGTCTGACAATTTTGCACCCCATCCCCTCCCCCCATGATATTTCATCATGGCGGTCTGCTGCAATCTGGTTACATGTAACATGTCTAGGCTTTTCAGGCTAGGAGACTGTCACAAGTTCCTGGTGTTGAGTAGATGTGGTCGTGACTTATAAGTGGCAATCCGGGGTGGATGTGGACGAGACTCACACAATAGCGGAGAAATGAAAACAAGAGTCCTCCAAGTTGAATAATATCACAGAATTTAATCCAGGTGATCAGCTATATTATATAGTATCTACAATAAAGTACAGGCGCAGAACAGGCTTAGGGCAGCTACTGTCTAGCACTCGTGCATATTGCACGAGATGAACTTTGGTACATTCCCACTCTACACACACCTCTCTTTCACTGACTGGGCTCTGTATTTATACACACATCAGCCATCAAGAAGCTTCCTTCTGTTGCTTTCTTCGCACCTGGTGTGTCACGTGCCGAAACTGCCCAGACCCTATGAGACACACACTGGAATGTACTCGATCTCCCCTGACCCCGTGGTATAAATAGCTACATGAATATGCATATGACCTCTCGTGTGCACACTGCACAACATGATTCGTTACAGAGATATTTGCCTTCTTTTGGTAGAAATTTGTCATTTTTTTACAGGAACCTGGGAAGGGGATTATAAGATTACACAACTAAAGGAAATTCCAAGAATTTAAAACATCTCACCAGCAGTGCGATCATCATCATCACCAAGCGTAACCAGATCTAGATTGCATGAAATATTGTCCTTATCCATTAGCCAACTGCATGTTGTCAGGTGTGAGGAACTAAGTGCTATCAACTTTGATCTCGATCTTTTAACAGCAGCCAAACAGCAGTTTGACTCTCACTACTCTCAGCCGGAGCATGCATAAATATCTATTGTACTTCTGGCCCCACTACTATAATTCTGGACTTGTATCACATTAGAAATTATTTCAAAACTGCAATTGCCTTGGGGACTCAGCAAAATTGGCAGTTGATCAGCCAAAAGTGGAAAAGGCGACCACGACCAAAAAAGTCAAAATTTCGACTAGTTTGACATCCCTGGAATATACTGCTTGCCAGAGATACATTTACAATTGTGTATATTGCTAAGTGAGATTTTTTTTGTAGTACCTCCAAACATTGCTCTCAGCTCCATTTCACCATCACCTCCTCCCCTTCTCCTCCACAACACCCTCACACCAAAGTTGTTGTTGTTTTTTTCTCTTGAAACTTTGAATCTGATAAGTACAACAGTTGCCGTAATGTAAGAGGGTGTCCCCGGAAGACCTGGATTAATGGAGTCAAAGAGACACCATCTTTGCCCAACATTCCCTCCCTCCAGGCATTTAGTGTTCTTTCCATGATATCCCAAGAGTTAAAAGCAGTAAAAAAAAAAAAAAAAAGAGACACAAAGTACAAGTGAACTATAAGTAAAATGGGGTGATAGAGATCATCATAGAAGATCATGCAAATGACTTGCACTTTGTACCACTGATCTGAAGAATGCGCCACACAGGTTATCATGACTAGCCCGATGAAATCAAATGAATCGGTATATTCGAAAGACACCTCACTTATCACAGCTGATGTGCCTTCTATAAGTCTTTTTGCTCCTATTCCCAGCAAAACTTGCCTCCAATTCTCTGACAACACAGCAAGTCCAAACAGGTACAATGATAAATGTACATGATCGTGACCATGTGAAAAAAGTCAGACTTTTCATATATAAAGTTTCTGACATCAGTAGAGAGAGAAATCAGTGTACATTACTGTATAAAAAGTTCTGTACCCTTTGCACCCCGGTTCATTGATACTGCCATCACCAGGCACTGCACCACATCAGTTATTTTACTGATAGCATCAAATTCCAAATGGATTTATACAAGCATAAAATGATAACAAGCTTCTCAAAAAGAAAGTTAATTTGTATAATCTTAATTATCTCCACTGCACCAGTTTCTTGTGCCAGTCCCTGTAGCAAGTTGATCACTTACAAATATCACAGATAAACTCTGAACCAGAAAAGGTCTTTACTAACTACTGTCATCCCAGCATCTCTATTAATTTGAATGGTCACAACTTTCGGAAATTCAGAACATAAAAATGAAATATTTTCTTGATTCCAAAATTATCAGGAATGTAGTTTACAGGCATTTTCAAGACTCCCTAAAATATCTGGGATTATGTGTTCGAATAGTTGACTCCAATTTTTCTGTGCCAAAATATTCCTATTCAAAGCTAGTTCTTTGACTTTTTTACCCTGTTCTATCGAATTATACATCACACAGATCACCATTTGTAACTTCTATGCTCCAAAGTTAACTGGGCTGGAAATCCCAGCTGGTCTTTGCTCAAGATATAAATACTCACCACTGACAGTTGCGTGCTGGATCCCTGCGGTCAATCCTGGACTTGTAATAGCCCACCCAGGTATGGGTCAGTCCGTCGTGAATGTACTTCATGTCCTCAGCCGTGTGCAAGGCCTTCACCAGGCTCTGTATGGCCGACCTGGAAATAAAGTGACAATGGTTCAATGACTGCTCAGTTAGCTTTGTCTACCATACACCCTTGCTATTCCAGTGAAACTTTTGTCTTACACATAACAGAGATGTTTCTTGACAACGAGGAAAATGTTTTAACCTCTATTCTTCCACAACTAACCTTGCAGTAAAAATGAAGAACTGAAGAAAGGCCCTGATGATGAGCAAACTAGGCTAAAACATATGGCTAGTGTTACCACCCTGTTCAATTTCAAATATATCAAACTTTTTACATTATTGGTGTTGTCATAGTCTATTTCAATAGTTGCTGATAAACAGTTGTCTTATTTTGTAAGACACCTTCAGAAAAGGAAGAATTGAAGTACATTTGCTGTTAAAGATAGCAAAAAAAAAAAAAAAGAAAAAAAATTCTAGGCAGGTAAAGATGTTCAGTTGACAGGTCTACTTTTCCGTCAGTCCTCATGATCATAACTGTAGTTCTTGATAATCCAGTACAGCTTAAAACTAACATTGTGATTTGTTTCAAAACTATGCTGGAAATTATTTTGTGACAAATAAGAATTCTTCCTTTTTTTTTTGTGAATTTGTTGTTTTTAACCAGATGTCAATCTTCCTTCCTTATTCAAAGCTGTACTGGTTTATTTTGTTATAATGTATATAATGTTACTTATTTAATAAGCTCATAACTTTCATGATCTGAAAGTTTCAGGAGAGACAAAAAACAATGTTGCCGCCTTGTATCTCACTATTATTATGAGGTTTTACTTTATCTAAAAAAAAAAAGGTGGCTTTAAGTAATTGTTCATCTTTTATCTCAATGGCGTATGTACTGCTTTATGTGCTACAGATTGGGCCAAAAAAAATGATACGAGAATAATTTGGAAGTTATGAGGTTTATCAGAATAATAACGATAAGTGACACACGGAACAAATATTGTACACGTTTTTATTTTCAGATGAATCAAGCATGCAATGTCTTCATGAATATGGGAAACATAAATTGCAACTGAAGTCTAGGAGAAAAAAAGAACAAATGTCCAGTTTTTCACATTTTCAAGGTTACAGACCTTGGGTTAAATCCTAAATATGAGATCAAATGAAACAGTCAGTGTTGTCCAAAGCAATAGTTTGAACCAAGAACTTCAAACTGTCGAGATAACCTCCACCAGGAAGTTGAGAGATGTTTACAGAACGTAACATAAGAACTTCAAAAAACAAGAAATAAAGAAATCACTAAGAACAAAAGTTCAGTTGTTTTCCCTTGGGTAAAAAATGGACATATGTGATTCTTCTTCTCGATCTTTAATTACTATATTTGATGCGATACAGACCTACACACCAAACTGTTTTCTGAGAGATAGACGGAAAAATGGACCAAAATGCAGAAAGCTTAGGAAAGACATGAGAGAAAGAGAGACAGCACAAGAAAGAGAAAGGCAGTGTCAGTGAGCTGGAAGTTGTAGAGACACTTACCACATAGCCTGGACAGAGACTGGTTTGAACAGATGGGCCTGCTCATCTGTGCACAGGCTGAACCCTCTGGGGAACAAACAAACAGACAAACAAATGTACATACCTGCCTGGCAAATGAAAGCAGAGGCTTCTTGTTTTTTTCACTCACTGACCCCTCTCCCTAATTACATGTATATGTTTATGAGAACCAATATACATCACAAAAGATCTTAGCTTCAGCTCAGTAAAGGAAAATGCCTAAATCTCCAAATCAGAAGCAAATGGAAGACCACAATATCTGTACATAGCTCTTAGTTTCTTAATTATGAACTTTTCAGATTCTGACTCCAACGCTCTAGGCTAAATGATTACAATCCGAAGCATGCATGGACTGCCTGTTTTCATTTGATGAGATGTTGTTATGAGGGTTTGGTTTTTTTTTCTATTCTCCCAAATTATAAATTATGCACTTTATCATCACTCTCACTCTCTTTTTCTCAAAACAGGGCAGGATAACAAGACAAAATTATTCCAGCCATCGACAAGACGACAAATTCTCAAGCTGAACCACAAGTCAGCCAGATGTCACATGACTCAACTATCTTCCCCTACTTCAGATGCCTCTGAACTGACAAGACAGATCATCATTCTCTCTGGCTTGACTTGACAACTTCCCTATTTCCCCTACTTTATTTACAGACCCTTGCAAACTAGCCCAGCTTTCTGACCATCTTGACACATAAATTTACTCAACTGCCTTGATGTTCAGATCTATCTAAAGCAGAAAGACAGATCATCTCTCTTATTACCATAATATAGATCCCATCCCAACACCTTTCCCCTGGACATTAAAAATTAGAATAATCTCAACAGAGATCATTTTGCAGTTGATATGCCCCTGATTCGCTCTCCGAAAAGAGGAAGTTTTCCACCATTTTCATAATGGAAGATCCTTGAGCCCAGCTCTAATACTTCTCTTTGTCCGACAAAAGAGGTGTTGAGCAAACAGTGGAAAGATAAAAAAAAAAAAAAATCCTTTTACTTATTGTCATTCCAAAGATTGACAACCAAAAAATTTGATAAAATTACAACAATAAGAAGAACACTTTCTCTTTACATCATAATGTTAAAAAAAAAATTGTTCATGGTGTATGTTTCAAGCAAAGGGCACAAAAGTGGGTTTTTTTTTTCCCCTCTTTGCACCACTTGGTCAAGCCTACTTTTGTCTGGTAAAGGGAAGTAATAGAATTGAGCACAATGACCTCCCAGCCATTGCCAAGACAGACTGTCACTCTGACTAACTAGGCAAACTCACCCGTCTCCCCCCAGTTTGATTTTCAGTCCCATCCAGACCGGCAGGACCAGGCCAATGGAAGCCTCAGTGCCTGTACAGTCAATGCCCAAGATCACCGCCTCCTCCGTGTCCTGCCGGCCTCGTGTTGACACCAATGCCATGTAGCGGTGGTGCTGGAAAGAGACGTCCTCAAGTCGTACTGCCTGAGGAGGAGAATCAGTGATGTATGAAGCTTAGGGATTCAGCGAAAACCAACCATTGGCTGCATGTTTTAAATTCTACATTTTATGCATACAGTGAAAGGTTGTTACCTTCTGCCGTTCATTTTAACACTCATTTCAGTTCAGCAAAGGTTTTGTATGAATTTCTGAAGAATTAAGAGGTACTGACAGCAAATTTCAATGACAATTGTGTGTAACGTTTTCTTTCATTTGACACTTATTCTCATCACCTGATGGATTTCTCCTCAGATCTACACATTTAGATTTTCAGTATGAACATTTCCCAGACAAATAAACATTTCATATCTTAACTTCTTAACTGTTTTCTTGATCTTTAATCCTTCATCATCATAGAGCAGATATATTGGTGCAGTGGGTACTTAGTTAAGTTATAGAATGTGTCGCATCAAAGCTGCACAATGAACTACTGGATGAAGTGCACTTAGTTTCGCTATAATCAAGTTTGTGTTCTCATGTCTCCAAGATGTATCTGAATGACAGAACAGGCCTGTCACATACTGCAGTTTGGGAAATTACAACAAGCAGAGATATGAAAGGATCCTTGAACATATGATGCTAAATTTGACAAGAACTAACAGTGCAGATACTTTCTATTCTGTTTACAACAAAACAATCTCATAAACTCAATTATTAAAATTTATGTTGAATTTTACTGAAGCCTATAGAGCAGAATGGTATTTAATTTGATTTCATCTGGTCACAAAATGAGGAGAATCACAAGACAATGATACAGATCGTAAAGCACTTTGGTCTTGCAGACTGTACAGGAATATATGTTATACAAATTTCAATGCTTTCTACTATTATTATCATCTAAGTTAATTGCTGCTTCAGTTTTCAAAATCTTGCTGAGAAGTACATCAAATACTCATACACACACAAAAAAAAAGAATAATACAGTAGTACTGTTGACCAAGATAAAATGTTGTTACATACAATTTTGATGGTGTCTTCTGGGCGCAGCAAGTGCAGCATGGCCTGAAGGTGGCTCTGTATCTCTCCTGTTATGGGACACGCATAATTAAACATTGGGTAACCATAGAGACAATGATTAACAATTTGAGTAAGACAAGACAGTCCCCCAGAGAGCGTGTAGGAAATCATCCTGTCTCAAGCAGTAATTCTGATATAAAAGTCTAAGATACAAGTAAATTCAAATCATTATTTACAAAGTAAATTATGGGATGTGTAATATGGGTAAAAGAACACAGCAGAATTGCATTCCTATCTCAAGCAGTTTCTCTATTTCAAAAGTAGCAACATAGAAGTAAATCAGGATTGTCATTAAATTATGGAACCAGTTTTTCTATACATTTGCTATAGACTGATATGACAATGTCCTCCCCTATTGAAGTCCACAGACATTAAAGTACTAGTTGTATTTCTCCCATGAGATCTATGTCTTAAAGGTATTTTCTTTCTGCAGCTTACAACTCTACACAGTCAGTAGGTTGTTTTCAGCAAATCTCTTCAGACAGGAAAACAAGGAAACGGCTGATACAAAATCAGGAATAAAGAAAGTATAATAAGAGATCAACAAAACATTAGTAAGGACAAGTGGACAATAACAACAAAAACAGTGAAACGATGGTCAGGGAGTGACCACAAGTTTCACAGTGACCATTGCCTACCTCCATGGCTCTTTTTGGAAGCTTTCTTGGTACACTCTGTGTGTGGAAGGATAAGTGCGGCACCTTTTACTGTGAAGTAGCTCTCGCTCAGGCTGTGCAGAAAGGCAAGGGAGAGACGAGAAAGAACAGATCAGAGTCAGAAATAAGACAGTAAAGCATCCAGAAATCAAAGACAGATCTAATCAAGGTCCCTGAAATGCTAGCACAAATGTTGAAATGCTCAAATTATGACCTTATGAAATTGAGAAATTACATGAAAAAAAAACATGTGAAACAGGTATCAGTTCCTCTCATTTGACCAAATCACAGATAGTTTGGATTTACACAAAGTCTGTTGCAAAAGACTAAAACTACTTTGCATGCAATATGAATTATGACTGTACATATATGCCTTGTTACAACAGGAGCATGTGACCATAACCTGCTTTTCATGCACAAGAGTACCCAGTTAACATTTTATATAGCAAAGTTATCAATTCTTCATAGCACTGTACTACTCTAAAGCATCACAATTAAAAAATAAATAAATAAATAAAAAATAAAAACGTAAGTAAATATTTATTAATATCACCCTGGCGATATTCAGCAAATAATAATGATATTTATTTTTCAAAATTTGTCATTGACTCATTAACTGTTTGGACAATTTTATATATCTATACTGCCATAACTATGACTGCAGAGTCAGATTAGATATTGGCAGAACTGCAGCATTCAGCTATTGACTACTAAGATTACAATATCAGACTGTCTAGTGTCTATCTCTATTACACTGCAAAAACTAGTGTGTCAAGGCTGATCAGACTGCTTGGACTGTAACATAAGACAGATACTAGACTGCTAGAAGTATAACATCAGACTGTCTATCTACTGCACTGCTAGAACTGACATGTCAAAGCTGATCAGACTGCTTGGACTGCAACATTAGGCAGATACTAGATGGCTAAAAGTACAATATCAGACTACCTAATGTACTGCTAGAACTGTCAAATGTCAAAACTGCTAAAACTGCTAAGACTGCACAACTTCCCCAGCTACAGGTTTGTACACTAACTGTCCAATCTGGGCTATCTAAATCTGAGGAAAGGAGCCTATTGCACTAGCACACAGAATGCATTTTTAACTACAAACTTATATACAAACTTTTCATAAGGATCTGTGCTGGGTATCAATACTATTTATGATGTAATAAAAATATAAATTAGGTGCAAAGCCAGTGAAAAAATTTGTGTGAGTTTTGTACATTGAATACAATTCTATATCACATAAAAGATTTCTTTGGCATGGTGCACATTTCTTTTTTGTGTCCTTGACACTATATACAAGCCAGTGACACAGAAAAACTGTACAAATACACAATTCAGCTTGAACTCAAGTACTCCAGAACAATATTATTTTGTTCTAATAGGTATGGGATGCTTACGCAAAACTCCATAGTGTTTAAGTTCTTACAATAGATATTCGAGGGCTAAACAAATAATATAGTTTTTGAAGACTCCGCATGACTTAAATTACAACAATATTCTGATACTGCTAACATATTTAATCATTAGTACTGTTATGCATATTTCAAAACCCAGTTAATATAAATATTCATTACTGAGGCAGAACTTCTATAACATACATAAGCAAAAACCAGCTTCAACCCAATATCTGAAGATCAGAACAAATAGGGGTTTTAAATTTACCAGGACAGACCAGTTCAAGGACAGCCCCGGCCACTGAACCTGAGCAGTGAGTGGCTCAAGTGAGGTGAGTAACCAACCATAGACACAGCATGTTTATACATGGCAAGTGGGCTCAGCTGTAGTAGACAGCCTAGTCAATGCTGCTCAAAGCCTTGCTGAGTTTTCCCTAAGCTAAAAACTATTTAAGGACTCACAATATGTCTTGTGCCTAGGGCTAGTGAGTTAAAACTTGTGCCTGGCAATTTCAAGCTGAGGCCATTTTTAACTATTTTCTTACTCAGATATCAATGGGTTTGGTTTTTTTTGTTTTTTTTTTGGGGGGGGGGGGGGGGGTTTTGTGTTGAAAAAAG
>JBCAUA010745707.1:0-15054 GCA_038406235.1 Peronia verruculata | reverse complement strand
GATTTCTGTGTTATTTGTTTTTCTTAAATTATTTTATTAGTTACCGGTCTGACAGTTATATAGTAATTTTATAAAATAATGTCTAGGGCTGATGGTGATACTGATTTTAAGATGTAACATTTCCATTAGTTTGGATGGTTGCCAACGTACTTGCCATACGTCATATAGAAAGCTAACTGCATGGCTAGCTGGCAGAATGCATCTGGGTGAATCTTGATTTGTTTGCAGAGCTTCTTCCCAAATTTGGAGAATACTTCTATGTGAGCTGTAGCACATTCTTTCTATAAGAAGGGAAAAAAAAAAAAAAAAGAAAGAAAGAAAATAAAACCAGAAGTCTATAAAAATTGAAGCATAGTCATGCAAGTTAGTAACAACTAGTTCTCAAACTTAGATTCCTCATGTCAAACAGTATAACTGTTTAATGCACAATTAATCACTATGGAGAGACAATGTGAAAAACTGGTTAACAGTGCAAATCCTTTTAACACACAAGGCATGGATCACTGTCCCTTTAACCATCTATAATCTTAAAAAAGAAGATTTGAAGCAATGACATATCAAGCCAGAGAACTATGTTGGAGAGCCTGTCAGTATAATTTGATAGCACAGACTTTGTTTTCTGAGCAGTGACATTCTGAAAAAAATTTCCTCTATCTTCCCAAGTATCAGAATATTCAGTCTCCCAGAGATACAGCTTCATCAGCTCAATATCTGTGAGTACCACATGTGCCTCACAAGTTCAAATTAATAACAGACAAAACAGGTGAATTACCCACAGCTTAGATAAATTTATGCACTCTTGGCAAAAGCTGAACATGTATTTTGCTTTCTAAAAATCATAGAGCATTTTTATAAAGCATATGCTGTATACAAGAACATTTTGTACATGCGTATGACTGGCTTCACATTATCACAATTATCATACAGACAACGAATGTATCATCATACCATAACAGCGTAGTCATTCTTGGCCTTTTCCACTAGTTTTTTTAGATGAGAATCCAACACAAACTGCTCTAACTCTGGCTCAGGCATCGGCCGTTTCTCTGAGCTGCCCTGTTTGAGAACATTTTGTAGAATCATTCTAATACATAATAATATTATGTATTCCTACTAATTTGCCTTGATCCCAAGATGATACATAATTTAATTGCTTCGTGAGCAGTTTTCACTATAACATCTGGTCCTAGTTCATGATAAGTGTTACTGTTTATATATATATATAAAAACTGTTAAAACATTTTATCCCATGATCAGATTTTATTAATATAAAGTGTTAATGTTCATATCATGATGATGATCTATTTCTTTGTTTTCTAGACATGTATCACATCTGCAATCAATTTCCTTGTGAAGCAATCCAGTTGCATAAGGTTTGTGATCAAGCCATAAAAATGTCCCACTGACATTCTAGATTCCATGAAATACAGTGCAGTCTGCTTAGGGAGGGGCGGGTCCTGAAATCGAGATTTTGGCTGAAAATAGCGAATTTCCAATTACTTTGTTTTCTTCAAGCCAAACCATTTTATTTCAAGATTTTACCATTTATATGGTCAATACCAGCCTATTTTATGTGTAAACTGAGTTTTTCCTACAAGGGGGGTGTCTAAAATATCACAAATTTTCAAAGGCAAAGGGAACACAAGCGAAGGACAACTAGTGAGTATGAGGCCAAGGATTCTGCCAAACAACTGAGACAAAAGCGTGCAGAAGCAAGAGAAAAAGCCAGGCAAGAGAAGGAGGCTGAAGAGGGAGGTCCAGTCTATCAAGCTGGAATGTTTTGAGATGAAAGGAACACATTATGTCACATGGAACTACTTGAAAAACGTGTCAAAACTTTGGATGCTATTATCTTGAAACCTACTTTTTTAGTACACTTTTCCCTAAGGCTTTTTTATTTTCCAACAGATTTTCTTGAAAATTGGCATGAATCTTCCTGCATAGGTGTAAAATAACAATAAGTATCAGATTTGCGATGTTTTGTTTACTTTTTTGAGAAAATAAAGTGACAAAAAAATTAGAAAAAGTCCCATCTTGCCATGTACAAATTTTAAAAATTTGTAAAAATAAAACTATGGCAAATTTCGAAAAAGCGATACTTAACTCTATTTAGGTAAGGAAATAGTATATGTGTGCAAATTTTGAGACGATTTCAGTGAAAAACACCGAAGCCATAGGCTTTGGAAAATCAGCAATTTTGGGGGCCTAAAATCCACTATGGCAGGGTTTCCATGGCAACCAACCATCCATATTATTTTTTTTACACTTTTTTTTCCTCTAATTTGGACATGGTGAATTCAAATATGACAGTTAAAAAAGCCTAAATTGAGTACTTTTGAAAATCACTCTCAGGACCCACCCCTCCCCTTTAGCCTGTGAAGGAGCTTATACTATTTATACTGGAGAGTGGACTGAATCACACATGCTGAGTGTGGAGCCATGCCCATGAGGGAAAGGCACCTAGTTAACACTGTTGTTATTAATGTTACCACATGTTCATAATTTCACGAATGAATGAAATTCACACTGTTGTTATCTCATGATTGCAAGTCTGTTGTGTTCTGTCCTTGCTGTAGCTCTCAGTTAAAAAAAAAAAGGAATCCGTTTGTTTACAAGAAAATGTTTACTAGATCAGAGTAGTGACTAACTCCATGTGTAGTAAAGGATGCCAAGCATAGCAAATAACAACGCCTGCACAGCCATGGCATCCAGTGTTGGCATGTGAGACACAGGGTGTTCTTTTAAGGCAACGTCATGAGTCTGCTCTCCAGTATAATAGTATAAGGTCCTTGATGCCAGTAGATGTAAGAAATGCTCTATTATGTTTAAAATCACAGGATTGGAGATGAACCAGATCCAGAGAGACAATAATAATTCTGTGCATTTTATTTTTGTATGGTCGGTCATCTTCGAAGTGTGCCTTCATGGGAGATTTTTTTTAAATATAGATCAAACCATACTGCTGTGCGACTCATGAATGTATGTATGGCAAGTGTGCACTTGGATGTCGATATTTTGCATGATTAAGCTGAATGTTACTCAAAGAAAACGTGTTTGTTGTTTTAGATGCTCTGGGAATGGAAGCAGAACAATAACATGCATCATTATATCAAATGGACAATTCAGATCAAACACCATCACAAATTTACTATTCAATTATACTTGCTTGTTTAGAAGTCATAAGCTTTTTTTCCAGGTTTTTGTAAGGAGAAACACAGATCCTTATGCAATAATTTTCTGTGGCAAATTTCAGATGGATACATTTATGAGTTTTCATGCCCATAAAGCCTATTATTGGAATTGTAGATTTGTAGCATAGAGATCATATATGCACAAAAATAAAATTTTACTGTATTATTTTTTTTTATATCTGAATCATGTTGGTTTCTGACTGCTCATCAGTACAAAGACGAATATGTTTTGTTGCTAAATGTCGATGTATACATTACTGTATATTTTTGTTATTAAAGTGAAAATATAAATACTCATCATCATAACTTCCTCAAATCTATACATGTCTTTATGGAATGTTTAGGTTGTGCTTTGCAGTTTGTTGGATATGTTTTTTCAAGTATCTCCTAACATAAAACTCCCCCTTCACTTTGTCCAATTGGAGTTCATATGTTTCCTGAGATCCCTAATTTGGTTGTGTTAAATGCACTTCTTTGTGATTCTCAGAAATTCTCCAACAGAAAAATATCCAACTCAGAGTATATTGAAAAAGCACTCATACATTCTTTTATTACGTGCAACAATCGAACAGTTAGAAAAAAAAAAAAAAAAGAAAGAAAATAAAAGCAACATCTCAGAAGAATATTTACATTAAATTCATTATAAATTACTACAGAACACTTTGATCATCCATGGGGTGCCCATTTCAACTGTAAAACAAAACAAAAAAGATGACAGGCTCCGTCCAGAGTCAAGAAGAGAGAGAGAGCATAAGCCAAGAACTACAAATTTATGAATCCATTACCGGGGAAAACAAATCAGGTGTACATTTTGCTTTTCAACCTCAGCAGGAAGTTATCTCGGAACAATCAGTAACAACTTATTTGATGCATTTCACTAACAGAAACTGACATTCAAACTACACTACAACGTCTGATATGTCAGTTTTTTTTTTTCTCAGCTAATTCCATGTTCAACTAATTTCAGGTTTTCCCTCACTGAATTTTATGAGTAAAATTTTGTGAAATCAAGCTAGCTGACTATGTATCATATAGAAAATGAAAACTATCAAAATTTCATGGTTTCCGCCACCTGTCAAAACCTCCACCTGAATTTGTGGGCTTCTCATTTTCCAAGACATTCAATTCTCATAATTTTTAATATAAAGAGAACCAGTGGCTATAGTGATAACATACATATGAATCTGACGATTATTACTAATCCTAACAGCCTCGTAGGAAATATTCTGTAATGATATTTACTTATAAATTCGTTTAACATCAACTAATTCGATTTCCTAAGCAAGGAAAGAAAAAAAAGGGAAAAAATTTGGGGGACTGGAAGTTGCATTATAACTCATTTAATCTTCTTCACTTTTTACATCATTCCTTCATGTCAAGAAAGTAACAACAATCTTGCTTATGATTTACATGCCAAAACCAATAATTTGATTAAGTCAGAGTATTGAGTTTCTCAGAGTTGAGCTATGTGTTTTGGACTGGTTATAGTTATCTTTTAATCTTTTTCTATTCAACGGAGATACTGACTTTATACAAAAATGCAAAGAAAAGACATTCTTGCTTGTGGCCTGTAAGCATAAATACAGGGTGTCCATAAAGTTACTATACAGTTAGCTGAAAACACATCTGGGAAATAGACATACTAAAACCAACTCTATGACTGTGAAATAGAATTTATTTTGATGAATTGAAGACTTGTTGTGCTTGCATCAAAATAATGACCAGATTTTCATAACTTGCATTTTAAACAGGATGGAGTTTCACAATTAACTGTATAATAACTTGCAGACGCTCTGTATAATAATTATACATATAGTTCTCTCTTTCTGCCTCTTTCCTTCTTTCTATCAAAACCATCACATTTGATTGAAGAAGCCAGTGTGTCAAACTTCTAAAGGTTGAGCTGAGTGGGTAGGACTCGGTACAGTAATTCTTTTCCTCTCCTTCCACATTTACTTACAATACAAACATTCAATAACAACAGCCTTGCTGGCATGTGATTCATACATATAGTATTAGAAATCTCTCCATCTGTCTCCTTACAGTCATATCAATAATAAATAATGGAAAACAAAAAGTGTACAGTAGATAACAGACAAGCATGCCATTCAAATCAAACTGAATCATGTTCCTCCTTGCACATAATATTTACGGTAACCACTTTTCTTCATCAATTAGGTATTGTCAGCAAAATCACATGACCTAGGAAACATCGCTCACATGTGGCTTTGTTTATATGATGTGACAAGTCTGAGAGCTCATAATTCGTCCAGAGCAAGAGCAAAGTAAGAGCAAGTAAGCAAAGCCACATGTGAGCAATGTTCACTAGGTCATGTGATTTTGATTAAAATACCTAATTACTAGATTCTTATGGCCAACATCGTTACTTACAAAAGCACCCTGAATTCCCTTCACATACTAAAAAAGAATGCATACGAGATGTGCACATCATCATATATGTAAATGCATCTCCCCATAACCACTCTCACTGCCAGCACCTGACATAAAACAATAAAAAATCAACTGAATTTCCTACATCGAACAACTTGGAAACTAGTATTCACGGTAAAAAGGAAAAATTTAGATAGTGGGCTTGTCCAAACAGGCTCTGTTGTTGTGTTTGGGTTTAATGACACATCAGCATGATCACGGTTATACTGTGTCAAACACAGTAAGATAAGTTTACATCTTGAGACGAAGAGAGGAAAAAACAACAGATGGTCCTGTATATGTATCACTTATTTGCCATATGACATAACCACCTGCCGGAGGTTGACAGGCATACATAAACTGTAACTGCATTAACCATATAGCATGGGCGCGAGATAAGTTTCAGTCAAGATTTCTACGACCCCAACTGAGACCACTCGCACGCCATTCAGTTTCCTTGGAAGTATAAAAGGTGGGTGGTTGATAGGCACTGAAATTTGCATCAGTCTAAAACAACACTCTCTGCCTACAACACATGACCATAGGTTACTGATTTTTCATTTCAAGATAGAAAAATCAAAAAGAGCACAGGTTCACAATTCCTGGCAGTGAGAGGGGCTAATTCATACTTCTTACGTGATCTTCATTAAATGATGAATGCTATGATGTAATAATCACATTTACTATTAAAATGTCCAGTCTGCATTGTCGTTGATAAAAAAACCAAACACTTCATACTGAAAGACACTTTCATTCAAATGTGCTATCACACTATATTATGCCATCATGCTGGTTTTTCAGTCCTTTCATATAAAAATTAAACAAAACACACACACAACACACATACAAATTTTTTTTTAAAAATTAAGAGGGGGGGGGGAACTCTTCCTAAAAACAACAAAGAAACAGAACAACAGAAGTGAGCACACAGATGTAAGCGCTAAAGGTCAATTCATACACCTGACAATTTGGTGTCCATCTTATGCATATGTTCTAAAAATATGTTAATGGTTACAATTCATAGCAGTAAATTTGCTTGTGGGCCTTTTGGATGATTCACTTCTATTTGAAACTACCTACTTGAAAATGGATGTAGACTTGCATGGAGACTAATCAAAACTACTGCTGTCCATTCATATTCTACAGATAGAATATATTTCACCTCTGTTTGCTTGTGAGCAGTCAGCTGATAATACTGAAATGGTTACTGTATCATTTTACAAGTCCATAACATTACAGAAACATTGTCTAAAAGTCAGCCAAATTAAAAAATTCTAAACATTCCATCTGCAAAACGTAAAGCTAATAACTACTTACTTATCTATTTTCAACTACAAAGTTAAATAATATATTTTCTTTTAATTTCTCAGCACTTATTCACTCAAATTCATATTGTGTTTTCTTTCAAAACTAGCATACGAGAGGATTTTTGGGTCCCCTCTCTTTTAACTTTCATCTTATCATATACCTCCATATTTCCTAGCACAATTCACATTTCCTCATTATATAAACAAACAACAAAAGTAACATCCCAACTGAGAACAAGGTTCACAGCACAGGTGAGACCATCAGATATATAGATTACACATCTTTACCATGCTATGAACAAAACTGAAGCTTTCAACCAAAGCACGTAACAAACTACTGAAGTTCAGAATAATGGAGGAGAAATTATTCTATCAATGTCACTGACTGCAGCGGACAACACCGCATCTAATGATATCCTCAAACAAATGAAGTAACAAAAGTCAGCAAGCAAAGAGAAAAAGCAACTGAAGTGAATTCTTAGTCATAAATGAGTGACAAAAGGATGTCATAAATACACATGAACAGATACAAAGGGCATTCCCTAACTGAAAATTTACCTGTAAATAAATAAAAGCAAAGGATCATGAAAAGCACTCAGACCCCACAAGAGCACTTTAGTTAACTTATTCTGGGTAGTCTGACTTTTCATGAAAGCCATACATGACAAGCACTTTTACAATCTGTGGTTTCACTGTCAATGTTAAAGATGAAAGTTGTCATTGTAACTGCTTTTTCACAACCCTGACACATGTTCATTCGGAGGACCTGACATTCAACAATTATACGGTGAGCTAATGTTATATGCACCTTCCAATAAAGATTGCAAGATGGCATTATGTATGGATGATCTAAAAAAACTAAACAAATAAAACACAGAATAAACAAAACAAAACAAAGAACAAACTGAAAAATACACACATTCAAATCCATAGGATTTGAGAACTTTTTGCTTGCCTTCTCAAATAAACATTCTTGCTCCGGTCCCTTTCATTTATAAAAAAAAAAAAAAAAATCTTGCCATGTACTTCTCACAGCATTACATTTAACAATTTCTTTCTCTTAGTAAGATGACAGTAATGACCAATATTGCCTGCTCAACTCACTTTTCTGTCAGTAAAGATGATATTTTCTGCTCACTGTTTATTTCAAACATTCAAATGTAGAACTGTTTGCCTGACTTGATTTTTTTCTCTCTCATTATATTTATGAATAGATCTGGCGCCTGATTTTTTTCAATAACAGGAACAAGCAGATTAAAATGCTCAGTTTTTGTTTACGTATACTGGCAATAGTGACCAGATTCACCTTTCCAATTTTTTTTTTTTTTTTTACACAGTAATGGATACAATCCTTGCTATCATCCAAATAAGAACTCCACTTTTCACACAACACGCACGTACATGCACACACACACACACACATATTCGTGCACATACACCTGTCAACATCTCAAAGCATTTTCCTCACTTTAGGCTGCTACAATCTTATGTGAAAAATTCATCTCTCTATGTATGCACACCCTGGTTAAAACGTCTCAATTTTTGTCTATTTACATTGTGTCAGTGTCACAAGAAAAACAAACCCGCTTTTTTTTTTTTTTTTAAAATTGCTGCCCTTGGGTGTCGCAGAGATTGCGATGACGAAGCTCACCACAAGCACCATGTTTCATATGGCCATATCTGTATCCCTGCATAAAAAAAAAGACATTGTTTCTATATAGCTACATAACGTGCCACAGAGGCTCTCACGGTCGCACCCTTCCATGTGCAAGCCACTACAAAATTGCTTTTTCTTTCACTGTGTGAGGTGAAATCTTTCTTTTTGCCTATGATGTGACCAGAAAACCATCGCAATCACTGTGACACCACCCTCTTTGTTTTTGAACAGCATTTTTCCCATACACAGTTCCATAATATCTACTTTTACTGCAAAAATTAACTTACAAATTCACTATACCACAGATCCAAGATTATACTCTCAGGTTTTCGACTTCTCTTCTATGTAAATTGTTTCACAGGTAACCTTGAATCACTTTTTTTGCTCTTCACATTCAAGACACTCAGAGTTCAGTGGTTTTCTTGTGACATCGATGAGAGGACAGTGTCGTCAGTCCGTTGGAGAAAGGAGGTGACCATCAGAGCACCAGCGTGTTTAGATAAAACTGCTTATGGTGCAGCACTTCACAGATCTCTCTTGATGACTGCTGCACGCTACGCTCCACCTTGTTCCATACCAAGCGTTCGGCCTCGCGCTGGAGCTGAAAGAAGCAAATACCTGGCGGTTCAGTCTTCAATTTCAAGGACATATATCACATAATTGGGTGAAATGAGCGATTCAGTGAAAGTTTCAAAGAGAAAATTGGATTTTACTGATCATAGGATCATTGGAGCTGACTTAGACCATGAAAATCCTTCACAGAAGCTGAACAAGTTTCTCACCAACATCAGGCACACCATCAATGATTTTCACATCAAAATTTGACGACACATCTCATTTGACCCTATCAGGTTATACAGAATATAAGTTATATATCCTTTCAGTTCCTGCTTGGTGATATGTGGCAAGACAAAACTGAATGTTGATAAACATACAACAAAGAAATAAAGGATATGTCTCGCGCCCAAGGCAAATGAGTCGAAAGTCGATCAGGGAGATTTCAAGTTATGGCCGTTTTTAACTATTTTCCAACTGAGGTAACAAAAATTTTTATTTGTATTCCACAAAACAAATATTCAGTCTTTTCTATCTTAAAAGAAAAATTTGGTACCTGAGTTGGAAAGTAGTTAAAAATGGTAACATGCGATCACCCGGAGTGACTTGGGACTCATTTGCTCTGGGCAAAGAGTATTTTGAACTGAGTTAAACTCAAATTGAAATTTACAGTTTTATACAACCAAAGCCACTGCTTTCCATGGATTCTTACTGAAAATACTTTATTCTGAATAATCCAGTTTTTATGCTGGTCAAGGATTATAATTTTCACTCCAGTCAAAGAATATTTTAACCAAAACCTTTCACATAATTAAACCAAGCAACGAATATAAAGTGCCAGAGATAGCTGTTGATATAGATTTGTACAACAAATGAACAGGCAGCTCAAAACATTCAGGCCAGCTACAGCTGCAGTAGCTGTTTTCATGCAAGTTTCCATCTAACTATGTGTGCAATACCCACCTCCTCTTCTTCCGGTATGTCAGCCAGCCTGAGAGAAGCAATATCCACGGATGAGAAGACTGGATCCAGACCCGAAGCTATCCGATGTAATTCCTTGGTAATGGCAGACAGCTCAGCAATTAAACTGTTGAAGTTGGCAAAAGTCTCCGGCTAAAAAAAAAAGCAAATTTGAACTTCAAATTCTGTCCATAAAGAACATTTATAGTCAATTTCACAAGCTTAAACTGTCAATAAAAAAAATAGTCCACAACCAACTCTTCTTTGGCAAAACAGAAACGAAAAAAATACGCAGCATCAATGCCTCACATCTAACCCTTTCCCCATATTTCATCTGCCACAAAAACACCATGTTGCTGCTACTGGACTAGTAGGCAACACACACACTATTAACATTAAAGTTATGGGCAGCACAGGTTACATAAACATATGTCGGTTTGCCCATATATGGCCATATAACCACTATCTACAACCAAAGTGGAGTACACAGAAGACTGCATTTGGAAATTTGACAGATATTCCATTAATGCTCAAACATATAAGATAAAAGATTTTTCTAAATCAATGTTTCAAGTGACAATTTACAAAAGCCAATGCCACTGACAATGAACATGTCACTCCTAAATGTGGCCAAATTATCTACAACAGGTGAGTTAACAAGATGGTCTTTAGAAGTTATGAAAACATTTGCTTCGTGCTAATACATAAATGACATATGTGATAACCTATAGTAGCAAATGCCAATGACTATTTGAACATGTCACTGATTCTGCTAATACATACTTGTGGAGGTGGTGGTCCTTTGTTCTTCTTTGATTTCTTTGACCAGTTTGCTTTGAGGGGTTTCAGTCCTCTATTGCACACTCCCGCCAATATTGTCAGGTAAGAGATAGTCTGTAGATGATTATGAAAATTTCAATACAAACATACACAAAACAACAAATTTAAAAAAAACAACTATTTTTTGTGTAATTTAATTACTTCACCACAGGACTCATTGAAATATCAAGCCATAAAACCTTTAGCGTACACATATCCAAGTGTAAACTAGTTGATAAGTTGTATGTACTTTTTCTAATTTATCTTGATCTTTGGATAATTATTGTTTAAATTTCCTCTGGAGTTAACCATTGCTTCAATTGTTTTTATCATATTTCTCAATTCTGGATTTACTTTCAATGATTTCTGATGTGCCGCCTCAGTTTCACTGCCTGCAGTTTTTAAAATGCTTGTTCACAACAGATGGCATTTCAAAAAATGATACAGCAAATATATCTCAAGAGGCAGGAATTGCTTTTAATTTTTCACAACAAAGTAAATGTTTTATAAAGTAAAGGAAAAACAAATGAATCAAGAATATGCAAGAGCAATAACAGCTAGAGGGAGAAGAGTAACCTTAGTGTAGTTCTATGGTACAACGCCGTGACAAAGTCTTCTTCTGACTATGTTGCATACCACAGTATGATTTTTATCATCAGACTTCAAAAACAAAATCTGTAAAACAATATTTTTCACTCAGCTAAAAAGTACTGAAATGCTTCACACACAGATAGAAAAGGCTATTTCTATGTTACCTCTACAGATGCCACAAGTTGTTCCAATGCTGAAGAGTCAAGCTGCCTCTTGCCATTGATGTCTTTCAGCAAACCACTGACATCCTTCACAATTAGTTCTGTGAGCAAATAAGAAAAATATGGCTCATGCACACAAAGCGATGAAAAAGAGCCAACATAAACAGACAACATGGGCTGTGCAGAAAAATGTTTCTTGACTAACTTTAAGCCCTGTGACAAAAGATGATGATAACAAACCTGCCCACAATCTGATAATGTGGAAAATTTGATGTTAGTACACATTCACATCTAAAGTTTGAGAGATATAAGAAGTTAAAAAAAAAAGGGGGGGAGACAGACAGAAAGTTTCTTTTATTTTCAGCCTCACTGTTATCTCACCTAACATTGGGCTATTTTCAAAGTTTGAATTAAATTTTAAAAAAATAAAAAGATTTATACAGGTATGGTTATGAGCATTTAAGTATGGCCTAAGTTAGCTTTGGTTGTTTAGAGAAAATGGACAAAAAACTGTTTTACACAAAGGAGGTTTGCAATGGTTAAGTGGCAGATGAAAATAAAGCATTAAATTAGGGAAACATCCCAACAGTTAGATTAGACCATTTGTGTAGAAGTAATTATAGCTAGTTTTCTATAAAAAAAAAAAAGAGACTAGAATGATCATGACGACATTAGACATTGACTTACTTGATGCATATTCTTTGACTTTGGTCCACAAGGTTTCTTTGTCAGCACTTGCTGAATCTGCAAAGAAAATGACAAACACAGATAAATAAACACAAAATTAAAGCTGCTGACTGAAGCACAAACAAAATCTGAAATAAATAATTATCAAAGCAAAAGCATCCTGAGCTTGTGATTAAACTTCAGATGGATTAAAGAAACAAACTCCTCTATTTCCAAATTTTTCCTTTTTTTTTTTTTTTGCTGGGTCTTTGCTGCAAATATGCACTGTCTGTGTCAATGGCCTATTTCAAAGATATTCCTTACTTTTCCACTGTTGCAGTCTCCTTATAATTACAATAACTTCTTACATGTAGCACTGCACATAAAAGAGTAATGAAAAATGTGACCATCATAAAGATGAATACAGACAGAACAATGCCAGTCTCTATGCAAGAACACCATGCACTTGTAACAAAGAAATAGTCATCAGTTTTATTACTGTCTGAAGAGACTGCTGGGATTTAAAGGATGCCCATGATGATATGTCTCGCGCCCAGGGCAAATAAGTCGGAAGTCAATCAGGGAGATTTCAAGGTACAGCCGTTTTAACTATTTTCTGACTGAGATACCAAAATTTTTTATTTGTATTCCACAAAATGAAAATTCAAGCTTTTCTATCCTGAAAAGAAAAATTTGGTATCTGGGTTGAAAAATAGTTAAAAACAGCCACAATTTGCGATCGCCCGCAGCAACTTGCGACTCATTTTTTAAAAAAATGCCATTCTAGGCCCAAAGCCAATAGAAGTCAAGTACTTTCTTGGAACTGTTGTATTTTACTTGACAAGTACAATAAACTGAAACAGAACCCCTCAGAGGCTGACAGACTTAATAAAGTACTCCAAACGCTTCAAATACGAGGTATTTCTAGGGTTTACATCTTAAATTATAAAAACGGCTAACTGAGGTTATTAGTTATTCAATTATCTTACCAGTGCCATCACTATTTAACATATATACATATTCTACACACTCCACCATCTGCGCCATCAACTTGATGTGAGGACCTTGTAAAAACTCTGAGATTCTTGTTCGAAAGGGCCCCTGCACAATATGGTACTGAAATACAAACAAAACAAAATGCATAAAAAAATTGTTCCTACCCATATTAAATTACAATCTTTATCGACTACAAACTGAGATTTTTCATAGAATAACAGTCATCTGTTACTTTATTCCCGTCTGAAAGAAATTAAAGAAAAAGTTTTAAACTAAGACATCACCTAGCCCAGGCAAAAACTAAGCCTGTAACAATAAGCAAAAAATAAAACTGTCAAGTGACAACCGTTGATGACTATCAATTATCTTGTACACTAATTCTTGAAAATGTCTTAGTCCTATTATCTATTTCTCTTAAAATTCAAAATTCACAATATTACCCTTTGTTTTACACACCCATATAACGATTTTCCTTCATAAAGAAAATCTGATGACCTATAAGAATTTGTACATTGAGATTTGAGGCAAAAATGAAAAAGACAAAAGGAACGGGAAGACGGAACATCTTGTGGGTCATCTTGTGACCTAGTCTTTGCCACAATCCAGCATGCCATGTGGTTTAGCATCTGGTCTGCACCAAAAACTTACATCGCTGGTTTGAAATTCAAATCCTACTGGGAAATGGAATGATATGAAGATTTTTTTTTTTTTTCAATAACTCAAAGGCCCCAGATATAGTACTCTTAGCAGTTGAAAACAGGATGTAGAGTTGGTGGAGCTGCTGCTGTCCAGGCAAAATTTCCATTATCCATAGAAATTTTTCTCCCAAATCAGGCAAAAACTTACAGCCAGGATAGGATGTCCTGCTTTCTTAAGATTGAAAGACGACATATAAAATAAAAATTAAAAAAAAAAAAAAAACAAAGTAATTGCCATTCTCTTGTGATGATGTAGCTGTACTTCGAAGAAGTATTCTATGATAACATTTCAAATTTTGCCCCTGAAAAAATCTGTGGCAGTAGTTCTGTTATCAAATCCAAAACAAATGTGCTTGTGAGTGCAGAAACTTGGAATTTATTACTTAAAAACAAAAAAGAGGAAATTTCTCAAGGAGAACTAAACTTTGCCAAATCCAACTGTATATGAATTTCTAAAATCAATGAAAATCTCTGAAAGAGTCACAACCCTGTGAACTGCAAGAGGAAGGAATGGCCGTAGAACTGACAGAGCTCCAAGACTGAGGGACAAAGTTATACCCACCTCCCTTGGTTTCCTGAAATCTTCACACTTGTTTGCATATTCTTGGATTTCTGATGTCCGCCATTTTAACCTGTCCAGGGGCTTGTGTTTGCTATCTGCATCATCCTCACTACCACCACTGCCATTAAGAACTGACGCACCCATCATCTCTCGGCCTACTATCACAGCAAGAAGCAATATGTGTAGCTGCATCCAGCGAAGTGTCAGCCAAGCTTCCTAATGACGGAACGTTATCCATATGTACATTTAATAAAAGAGGCTTTGGATGCTTGTTTCATTACAAGCACGATAATTACATATACCAAAAACATTCTGTGATGGTATCATTTGCATAAAATTTATCTAACAATGAGGCAGATCAACTAAATCTTGTAATGTGAGGAGGGAGAAAAAAAAAAAGGGGGGGGGGGGGGGGCACAAAACAAGGAAAAACAAAAAGCAAAAAAACAACTGCCAACAGT